>JAGKPW010002584.1:35000-38213 GCA_019926035.1 Melaleuca alternifolia | reverse complement strand
ATGACAGATAAGTGTACCGATGAGGAAAATAAGAATCCCCATCGGAAAAAACATATTCAAAAAAAAAAGTGAAACCTTGTATCTTTTTTTTTTTAAGTATCATTTTCAGATTAAGATTATTTAATCTAGTGTTTGACTATTTAATTGTCGCACAAAAAAACTTTTTGAATTCTCGGTAGAAAGAGATTTCCCCAAGGAAAAAGCTTTCAACGCTGCCCAATAGCCCTTCTTTTTCCAAATGTTTTTACGAATACGTTTTTTTGATATAGAAGTACGTTTTTTGGAACTGCCATGAAAAATTTGAAAAAGTTATTCATTTCTCTAGTTGAATGTGAAAGACATCTATTGGTCAAACAATTCCATTTTTCTTTTTTTTATATCTCTGTCTATTTTCGTCGTGCTATATTTATACATGCAACAAAATATATCGAAAGGTTCAAAAAAATCAATCCTTACCTAACAAACTCCAAATTACTCAAATTACTTTAGTTTTTTATTAGTTGGTCAAGCTCAAAAGAAAAAGAAAAGAGCAATTACACATTTTTTTTTGTTTTAAAATTCGAATTAAATTAGTAGTTAATCAAAGGAGACATGATTTTCTAAAAGTCATCTTAGTCATTTCGTCTTTTCTTTCTTTTAAGTCTATTTTTTTTCTCCTTGGTATTGAAAGAAAAGTGTGGAATATTCTAGCATTTTCTACAAAGAAAAATAAGTGTCTTTTATTCGAATGGAAGATAATTAGTTCTAGCATGAATTATTTCATGATTATAAATAAACAAACTAATAAAAAAAAACTAGTTCTTTTTTTTTATTGGCCCTGTTTTGGTATGGACCATCCTATTATTTATATCAAAATAAAGTTATGTATTAACTACTCTATTTTAGTTTAATTATTTGCTCTATGGGTATAAATTTTCGTAATACGTAATAATAATTGCATTTTTTTCTGCATTTTCATAAAAATTTTACTTACTATGCCAATATTAATAAAATGAATTAGTGTATTATTTCATTTTAAATATAATTTCATTTTAAATATAAATAGTATATTTATCATATTCATATCATTTGACCAATTCTAACTTCGTGATTTGAATATTTGAAGTATTGGGTAAAGAAGAAAGATTCAGAATAATTAGGAATAGACAATTCTATTTAAGTTTTCCATATCTTGATTTTTTATTGAATCTATAAAAAGATACAAGAGCCGGTGAATTAGAAAGAATTAATTAAAAATAAAAAGGTTTTTTTTTATGGAATATACATATCAATATTCATGGATTATCCCCTTCATTCCACTTCCAGTTCCTATGTTAATAGGAGTGGGACTTCTACTTTTTCCAACGGCAACAAAAAAACTTCGACGCATGTGGTCTTTTCCTAGTATTTTATTGTTAAGTATAGTTATGATACTTTCGGTCTATTTATCTATTCAGCAAATAAATAGAAGTTTTATCTATCAATATGTATGGTCTTGGACCATTAATAATGATTTTTCTTTAGAGTTCGGTTACTTAATCGATCCACTTACTTCTATTAAGTTAATATTAATTACTACTGTTGGAATTTTGGTTCTTTTTTATAGTGACAATTATATGTCTCATGATCAAGGATATTTGAGATTTTTTGCTTATATGAGTTTTTTCAATACTTCCGTGTTGGGATTAGTTACTAGTTCGAATTTGATACAAATTTATATTTTTTGGGAGTTAGTTGGAATGTGTTCTTATCTATTAATAGGTTTTTGGTTCACACGACCTAGTGCGGCGACTGCTTGTCAAAAAGCGTTTGTAACGAATCGTGTAGGCGATTTTGGTTTATTATTACGAATTTTAGGTCTTTATTGGATAACCGGTAGTTTTGAATTTCGGGATTTGTTCCAAATATTCAATAACTTGATTTATAATAATGAGGTTCCTTTTTTATTTCTTACTTTATGTGCCTTTCTTTTATTTGCCGGTGCAGTTGCTTAATCGGCACAATTCCCCCTTCATGTATGGTTACCTGATGCCATGGAAGGTCCTACTCCTATTTCAGCTCTTATACATGCCACTACTATGGTAGCAGCGGGCATTTTTCTTGTAGCTCGACTTCTTCATCTTTTTATAATTATACCTTACATAATGAATTTCATATCTTTAATAGGTATAATAACAGTATTATTAGGAGCTACTTTAGCTCTTGCTCAAAAATATATTAAAAGAGGTTTAGCTTATTCTACAATGTCTCAATTGGGTTATATGATGTTAGCTCTAGGTATGGGGTCTTATCGAGCTGCTTTATTTCATTTGATTACTCATGCTTATTCGAAAGCATGGTTGTTTTTAGGATCCGGATCAATTATTCATTCAATGGAAACTATTGTTGGATATTCGCCCGATAAAAGTCAGAATATTTTTCTTATGGGAGGTTTAAAAAAGCATGTACCAATTACAAAAACTGCTTTTTTAGTAGGTACACTTTCTCTTTGTGGTATTCCCCCCCTTGCTTGTTTTTGGTCCAAAGATGAAATTCTTAATGATAGTTGGTTGTATTCACCTATTTTTGCAATAATAGCTTGTTCCACAGCAGGATTAACCGCATTTTATATGTTTCGGATCTATTTACTTACTTTTGATGGGCATTTCAATGTTTATTTCAAAATTATAGTGGTCAAAAAAGTAGTTCCTACTATTCAATATCTCTATGGGGAAAAGAAGTACCAAAAACGATTAAAAACAATTTTCGTTTATTAACTTTATTAACAATGAATAATAATGAAAGGGCTTCTTTTTTTGGAATAAGACATATCAAATTGGTAGTAATGGAAAAAAAAGGATACACCCTTTTATTACTATTACTCGTTTTGGCACTAAAAAAACTTTCTCTTATCCTCATGAAACGGACAATACTATGCTATTTTCCATGATTATATTAGTGCTATTTACTTTGTTTGTTGAAGTCGTAGGAATTCCCTTTCCTTTGAATCAAGAAGGAATTCATTTGGATCTATTATCCAAATTCTTAAATCCATCCATAAACCTTTTACATCAGAATTCCAATAATTCTGTCGATTGGTATGAATTTGTGACAAATGCAAGTTTTTCTGTCAATATAGCTTTTTTGGGAATATTTATAGCGTCTTTTTATATAAACCTATTTATTCATCTTTACAAAATTTAAACTTACTAAATTCGTTTTATAAAATGAAAAGAGGTCCTAATAGAATTTTAG
>JAGKPW010002583.1:20000-28855 GCA_019926035.1 Melaleuca alternifolia | reverse complement strand
AAACGGAGAGAGTGACAAATACATTCGAACGCATCTACATCTACAATTGAGTCGCATGCAGCAAAACCATGAATATGGAGACAAACGATCGTTGCGAATGCATATCGGAGAGAACTAGAGAGAGGAGCGAGTGAGTTGGCGTACCTGAAGTTCTTCGAAACCACCGCGAAGTCAGGATTTGCTTTTACAGTTTCACCGGAGGAATAACACTCTCGTATGCAAACGAACTGCAGATGGACATGGTCAGAGCATCATCGAACCAAAAAACGGAGAGTGACAAATACATTCGATCGCCTCTACATCTACAATTGCTTCTCATGCAGCAAAATCACAAACTTGGAGACAAACGATTATCGCGAATGCATATCTGAGAGAGAGAGAGAGAGAGAGAGGAGGAAGTGAGTTAACATACCTGAAGTTCTTCAAAACCACAGCGAATTCCGGATTTGCTTTTACAGTTTCACCGGACGGATAACTCTCTCGTATGCAGACGAAATGCTAATGGATATGGACAGAGCATCATCGAACCAACAAATGGAGAGTGACAAATACATCCCATCGCCTTTAACTACAATGGCATCGCATGCAGCAAAATCACGAACATGGAGACAAACGATTACACGAATGCATAATCTGAGAGAGAGAGAGAGAGAGAGAGAGAGAGGAGGAAATGAGTTAGCGTACCTGAAGTTCTTCGAAACCACCTTGAAGTCCGGATATGCGATATTTGAGAGAAGTCATAAGTCTAGAATATCCTATTCCTTTTTCTTTCCTTTACAATGAAAGGAGTTGAAAGGAAGTTGTTAATAATAGATAACCCAGAGAAATGGGTAAAAGAAATTTCCATCCAAGATTTAATAATTGGTCTATTCTTAGTCTAGGTAAAGTCCATCTTGTTGCGATAGAAATAAACAAGAACAAATAAGTTTTAGCTAATGTAATAAAAATACCAATTGTCGTTCCAAAGACTCTACCTACTTTATTTATTTCAAATAGCTCAGGAACGAATATGTAAGGAATAGAGATATTCCAACCCCTAAGTAAAGAACTGTTACAAATAAGGAAGAAACTAATAGATTTAGATAGGAAGCAACGTAAAATAACCCAAATTTGATACCCGAATATTCGGTTCGATAACCTGCTACTAATTTTTCCTCTGCTTCTGGTAAATCAAAAGGTAATCTCTCACATTCTGCTAGGGAAGAAATTAGAAAAACAAAAAACCCTATAGGTTGACGCCACAAATTCCATCCCCAAAAACCATATTTGGACTGGGCCTCAACTATATCAACTGTACTTGAACTGTTAGATAATCATAGTCGATGATAACATCACTGTTCTCATCGCTATTCCAGAACCGTACGTGAGATTTTCACCTCATACGGCTCCTCGAGGGCCATCAATAAATCTAAGGACCGAATTGATATTATTTATATTGATATGTTTATAGTATAATACTATATATCGATTAGATCGATTCAAAATTAAATATATATTCTATATAGATAGAGTCAAAACCTATTGGAAGGTCCTGAATTAGACCAATGGAATTCTGTCTGCTATAATAAGAACTAAAAAAGCACTTCTGAATTGATCTCATTCTTTAATAATTTCAATTTTTCTTTGTTGAGTAATAACTTAATCCTTCAATAAAATACTCTTTATAGAAATATCAATAGATATTTCAACCCATTCTTTTTTATTATGAAAAAAAATGATATATTAGTTCCTGAATAATGCCACGTTATCCCTATGAATATAGGAAAGAAGAAAAAGATCTTTTTTTTCGTTCCTATTCTTCTTTCTGAAAAAAAAGGGGGGTTCAAAAAAAGGATTATTTCGTTCCTGATAGTAATTTTTGAATCTGTGGATAGGAGTATACTCTGAATCGGAATCATGGGTAGTACTGCTTTATCATTTCTACTAACTTAAAGGCCCAATTACTATTCTTTTTAGGTTATGTAAAAATATCCTTTTGGATAATTTACATAAAAATCTCCATTACTAATCCTTTATGTATTTTTGTGTTCCTAACCGTCCACTGATTTTTGCTCAATCACCCGTTATGGTAATTCATAGAAACGATAATGAAAACTCTATACGGGTGATCTTTTGAGTTGAGCCCGCTTCAAGCTAGGATGACTAATCAACCAATCTTGGGGTAAAAGTATTGCTTATATTTACTTTTTTTTTAATTCTTGTACGTAGGAAATGAGACTCAATCTTTCTACTGCTAATTTCTAAGCTATTTTCTTTCACTCATACAACTATCTAATTTAGGTCATCAAACTGAATGATGAATAAAAAAAGGAGATATCTATTCAATTTCTTTTCGAAAAAGAAAAGAATAAAGAAAAGTTTCTGTTTTAACGAATCGCACGTAGAGATATTGATAATACACAAAGAGTTAATGGTATTTCATAACTAATCGATTGAGCAGCGGCTCGTAGACCACCTAAAAAAGAATATTTATTATTTGATCCATATCCTGACATAAGAAGTCCAATGGGAGCAATACTGGAAATGGCAATCCATAAAAAAAACACCAATATTGAGATCAGATAAAACAAGGTGATAACTAAAAGGAATTACTGAATAACTTAGTAAAATTGATATAACTGCTATGGATGGTCCTATACTGAATAAACGAGTATCTCCTCTAGATGGAAAAAGATTCTCTTTGAAAATAAGTTTTGTCCCATCTGCTAAAGCTTGAAGAATTCCCAAGGGACCGGCGTATTCAGGACCTATACGTTGTTGTATTCCTGCAGATATTTCTCTTTCTAACCACACAATTACGAGTACACCTATTGTGATTCCCAATACAAGAGTCAAAATAGGTAAAAACATCCCTATTGAGAAAAAGAATTTATATCTTGTACTTCTGTTGTATCAATTATCATTTTAACGATCAACTTCTCCCATAATGATATCTATGCTACCTAGTATTTTCAAAATATCGGCCAATTTCATTCTTTTAACTAACTGAGGAAGAATTTGCAAATTGATAAAACCAGGTGGATGAATTTTCCACCTCCAAGGAAAACCACTCTGATCTCCTATTAAAAAAATTCCCAATTCTCCCTTTGGGGCTTCAATTCTTACATAAAGTTCTTGCTTCGGCAATTCAAAAGTAGGAGAAGGTTTTTTACTAATGAATCGATATTCAAAATCATTCCATTCGGGATCCCTTTCTCTAGCAAAACACCGGGTTTCTAAATTCTCATAGGCCCCCCCTAGAATTCCTTCCAGAGCCTGTTGAATAATTTTTATGGATTCCGTCATTTCACCGATTCGGACTAAATAGCGAGCTAATGAATCTCCTTCTTTTTGCCAATGGATTTCCCAATCCAATTCGTCGTAACATTCATAATGATCAACTTTACGAAGATCCCATTGGATTCCGGAAGCTCGTAGCATTGGTCCCGACAAACCCCAATTTATTGCTTCTTCTGGACCAATAATGCCTACCCCCTTAACTCGTTCTAAAAAAATAGGATTTTGCATAATAAGTTTTTGATATTCAGAAACCGTTGTTAAAAAATAATCACAGAAATCCAAACATTTATCTATCCATCCATAAGATAGATCGGCCGCTACTCCTTCGATACGAAAATAATTATGCATCATTCTCATACTGGTGGCAGCTTCGAATAGATCATATACTAATTCTCTTTCTCTGAAAATATAGAAAAAAGGAGTCTGTGCACCAATATCTGCCATAAACGGGCCAAGCCATAATAGATGAGAAGCTATACGACTCAACTCTAACATAATTACTTGGATATAACTGGCTCTTTTAGGTACTTGAATATTCCCCAACTGTTCTGGTCCATTTACGGTTATTGCTTCTGTGAACATAGTAGCTAAATAATCCCAACGTGTTACGTAAGGCAGATATTGTATAACTGTTCGATTTTCCGCAATTTTTTCCATTCCTCTGTGTAAATAACCCAATATGGGTTCACAATCAATAACATCTTCACCATCTAGAGTAAGGATGAGCCGAAGAACACCATGTATTGATGGGTGGTGAGGTCCCATATTGACTATCATGAGGTCTTTTCTTGGAGTTGTTACATTCATAGGTTATTCCTTGTTCATTCTTTCATGAATTGCTGAAAATGAAAAGAAGTTCAGTAAAATTCAAGATCCAATAAAAAAATAATTCAAATTCCTTTTTCAATTAACGAGTTTTTGATTCCTGAATATCCAGCTGACTAATTAATTCTTTATAATGTATTTAATTTTTCTTTGACAAATAAGACAGCAGTCGTTGGCGTTTTCCCAGGATTTTACGTAGACCTCTCTGAGATAAATAGTCTTTTCTGTGCAATTTCAAATGTGAGGTCAGTCTTCGTATCTTATTGGTGAAACTAAATACTTGAAATTCAACGGACCCCTTGTTTTCTTCTTGTGAAATGACTGAAATGAATGAATTTTTTACCATAAAACAGATTTTCTATCCTCTTTTTGTTAATGGATTTTATTGATCAGTAAGAATAATGTTATTTATTTTAATTTGGTATACACAATAATCTTAATTTCTTTTTGAACTCCTAATTTTATCAAATAAAATGAATCAATCCAATTTTCTTTTCCATTTTATTCGTATAGGAATATAGGACTGTGAAAATTCGTATAGGAAAAAGGAAAGGATGATATATTTCTACATGTTAGAAAAGATAACAAATTTGGGATCGAATCGAATTCTAATAATAAATAAAAAATAAGAAGATTCCATTAATCATTTATAGATCTATTGGATATTGATACATGCATTGAATTAGTATTCATGTATCATACTGGAAGGTAAGACAATACATGAATGCAACTCCTTGTTTCATATACCATACATATAGGGTACAGAATATATATGAAAAACGCATTATTAACAAATTTGCAATCATGGATACATATGTATCCTTATCATACTGAAGCGGCTACCATTATTGGTATCAAACCAATATCGATTCATACAAGATAAATCTTCTAATCGATAATTAGGCCAAAGAAAGAACTTTAATTGAATTAGTTTCTTTTTATCAAAATGTTTGCTTTTATCCAAAAATTCAACACAGTTTTTTACGTTGTTGCAAAATACTGGATTTTTCTGAATCCCATTTCTCTTCCTCAAATTGAAACAAATTAGAATTCTTAATTCTCTACGCCCTTTAGTGGATAAAACTTTTCCGGGAACAAACAACAAATCATAATAATTTTTGTATCTATTTTCAGCCATTCTTTGATGTCTTGCAATGGATTTATCCAAATTAATCCTAGCAACATAGCTTTTTTCTCGGTATCTTTGATTAATTTTGGTCTTACTCTTATGAACTAATGAAATATTTAGAGTTTGATACATAAAAAATTGTCCGTTATTTTTTATAGACAAACGAATTGGTTCGATAATTAATATACCTTTTTTCATTAATTCTATAAGAGTTAAATCCTTTTGAATCATCAGAATGTCTAAACTCATTTCTTCCCTTTGAATAGAGGATATAGCAATTTGTCTTGGATTTATCAGTCTAAGTAGGAGACAATATACTTTGATATTATTAATGATTCTTTGATTTAAAGAATCATCCCATCTCAATTGAAAACGTAAATACCTTTTTAGGAAGAAATTAAGCTCTGCTTCCGTGTTGCTCATATATTGCTTTTTCTTTCTACGTTTTTTCATATCTGAGCTTGCATAATTTTCTTCAATATCTTTTTCTTGGTTTGAGAGAAGTGATCCAAGATTCATTTGATTTTTGACATCGGATTCAATATTATCTCGACTTGTGGATTCTTTTTCTTCTTTATTTCGATTCTCTAATTCAATAGATTTTTTTTTCATTCGAAAATGGAAAACGATCCCTTTTGTTCTTTCTAGTGATGTTTTTATTTTCACTAACATTTTCATTAAAATTTAAAAGAAGAAGTTGGATTGGTATGATCCACGTTTTCATAATATATGTATTATAAAGTAGCACAAATTCTGGAAAGAACCAAAGTTTCAGATTCGATATGGGACAACTTAGTATTTCTTCATTCATTCCCATCCAATCAAAAAGGTCTATTTTTTTTATGCCGTAATTCCTCCATTTTGGGAAATTTTAAGATCAAAAAGACCTTTTTGATCCATTTTATCAATTATTTGATAATTATTAAACACAGTCTTAGTATTTTTATTACGATTGGTATCGATATCGATCCAGGAATCAATATCAACTTTATTTCTAAGACAAAAATCGAAAATTCTCCAATCCAAATATTTTCTATCTGTAAATTTATCCAGATTCATAATATCATCATCTTCTAAATTAATAGGGATAATACCCCTTGTCATGTCAACGATTTTATCTTTTTTATATATCTTGTTGGATATATAAGAAATCTCTTGTTTATTGTTTAAACGTAATGGTGATACATAAATATGTGAACCTTTCCTATTTTCATAATTAATCAATTTATATGAGAAAAGGTCGTATCTATAGTATTTTTGAAAGTTATATTTTGAATTTGATTCAAAATCATTTAACTTTTTGTAATTAATTAATATTAATCGATCTTTTTCTTTTTTATCTGAATACCTTTTGTTTAAATCTTTATTTTGCACTATACGTGTTTGATTGAATCTATTTCTCCATTTGTGGGGTACTAATTGATACCATCGGATCGTAGATAAATCATATTGATAATGACCCCTTAACCTTAACCAGTTTTTCCATTGAATCATTCCCAAATTCAAAATATTTTTATGTTTTAATTCAGAATGAAAAATTCCCTGTGTTTCCAAATTATCCTTTATTTCATTTTTAAGAAAAAGAGATGTTCCGTGATATTGAAGGACATATCTTAACTTATTCAAGTTACGAATTTTCGTTTGATATAAGTGGTAAAATACATATGCTTGTGAGAAGGAGGATAAAAAAATCTTTGAATTTTTATTACTAATATCCGAAATTGACTTATTTATAGTCCAAATAAAATGAATTGTATTGTTATTTGTTTTATCCATTTTTTCTTTATTTGTTTCATTATTGTAAATGTATTTATCGATCATTTTTTTTGAATTATCAAAAAAAAGTTGTGTCGTGATCCTAGTAATATTAATGATACAGAGAAGCATATCTATGTATATCCTTTCAATTAAAAATTTGAAAAAATAATATGATTTACAGATTAATCGAACATTTCTTATTTTGAATTTCTTTAATTTCTGCCAAATAATTTTTATTGATGCTGATAGTTTAGTAGGATAACTTATTTTATTATAACTAATATTTATTTCCGGAGTTAAAATTCCTTTCTTCTTATCTTTTGTAATTTTTTCTATTTGATTCCTGATTGTGCTGGTTCTATGATCCAGATCTTTCATTTGTTTTTTCTGTCAATGAATATTCTGTCAAATCCATAAATCGAATTTGAATGGACGATTCATTAATAATCCCATTACTGATTATCCCATATTTTTCTTTTTTAGCTTCACTCAATTCATATATTTTTCTTAATCCAAATAATTGAATTGGGTTTCTTTTGAAAAGTTCTTTTATTTTTCCTTTTAAAAATAGAATGTTTTTGATGACCCATTTTTTTCTTTCTTTTGAAAGGTTAAAAAAAAAAATTATTCTTTCTTTGAAAACCTGTATAACTAAAAAAGAATTCTTTTGCAATTTGAGAATTTTTTTTTTCTGGGTTCTTTAAAAATGGTTTCGAAAAATGAACGTTGTTTTCTGGGAGAACCAAAAGGAAGTTCAGTTTCCATTCCCCAAACTGTTAAAAAACAAAAATCGTTTTTTGTCCCTTTATTTCTCAGCGGATATTTCTGGGGGTGTGGCACCTTAGACCTGTGCCAAGGTTTAAGGCAAAAGGGAAATAGGATCTTTATCTGAATACCGTCTGTCAACCAATTTTTTGGAAATTCGGTTTCTGATAATTGAACACCATTATAGGTGCATTTAACATGCATTTCTCTATTCCAATCTTTTAAGTCCTCGGACCATTCGGGAAAATGAAATAATAGCATACGGACTATATTTTTAGCTATTATCAATGAAGGTAATACAATATATTTTCTAAGAAAACATTGGGTCACTAATAGGTATCCTCTTATTACTTGAGCAAATAAAATGCTATCCCAGGCTTTGGCTATTTCTATTCGTGTTTTCTCTTCTATTTTTATTTTGTATTCTTCTCTTTTTTCTTCCTCGTTTTTTTCTCACTTTCTTTTGTCTTTTCCTCGGTATAATCCAAAATTCTTAATTCTGTTGTTTTTTATACATCCAGTTTTTAAAAATGAATTTGATCATCTCAGAGATATCAAAAGAAAGAATGGGTTTACCTATTCTGTCCAAAAAAAGAGGAGAGTGCACATTTGCTTGAAACAATTCACAAGTAACTATTTTACGTCTTTGAGAACGCATGGAGCCTTTGATTATGTCTCGACAAAAATCCGATTGTTGTGAATAACGTATCAAAGCCACTTCGTCGGCTTCCTCAGGATTATCAGTATTTTGACTATTAGTATCAGTATTTTGCTGGCTATCTGTAAAAATCACTACACGTTTGGCTTTTCTGTAACGAATCTGATGATCCTCTGCCACGTTTTCTCCGCTTTCTCCCTCCTGTTGTTCCAGATCGTTGATTAATTTGTATGACCATAGAGGAACTTTTTTACTTATTTCTTTTATTCCAATAGATTTTTTTTAAATTCTTTTAGTCTTGGGATCCATTATAATTGCGTTGAAGAAAATTTTCAAAATTTTTATTTGATCTTCTGCATTAATTATTCCTTGTTCGGTTTCTGGAAATGGAAATAAAGAAAGTTTTTTTTCTGTTGATAACGAATTTCTATGAAATGCATC
>JAGKPW010002583.1:0-12500 GCA_019926035.1 Melaleuca alternifolia | reverse complement strand
AGTTATTACTAGAAGGCAAGACGCGAAGAATCGAAGAATTACAGATGAATGTACAAAAAGAACTTAATTGTGTGAACCGAAAACTCAACATTGCTATTACAAGAATTTCAAACCCTTATGGACACCCTAATATTATTGCAGAATTTATAGCGGACAATTAAAGAATAGAGTTTCATTTCGCAAAGCACTAAAAAAGGCTATTGAATTAACCGAACAGGCAGATACAAAAGGAATTCAAGTACAAATTGCAGGTCGCATCGACGAAAAAGAAATTGCACGTGTCGAATGGATCAGAGAAGGTAGGGTTCCTCTACAAACCATCCGAGCTAAAATTGATTATTGTTCCTATGGAGTCCGAACGGTCTATGGAGTATTAGGCATCAAAATTTGGATATTTGGAGAATAAGAATGGGGAATAAGAATACTTTCCTTGTCTTTACTCTTTACACTATATCCATGGATAAAAAAAATAGAAAAAAACTTTTTCTTTTCATGCTTTTTCTCTTAAATAAAAAAAAATAAGCAATTCTATAGGGTTGAATAAAAATTTGATCGATGATTTCATATAATTGCTATGCTTAGTGTGTGACTCGTTGGTTTTTTTTTATAGGATAGGATAGAATTCCAAAAAAATGGACAGACCCCTACTGTGAACTAATAACCAACTCATCGTTTCACATTATCTGGATACAAAAAAGCAGTCAAGATATGATATATTGGTCATATCATTGTAGCAACTGAAATTTTTCTTGCACAAAAAAAAAATCAATCTGATTATGATATAAAAAAAGTATGCAGATAAAGGGAAGATTGAGAGAAAGAAAGAAAAATAATATCAATGATATAGGATTCCCATAAATGTAAGGTTTATGAGTGATCTCATAAAAGGCAGTGTAATAAAGCATCAATACGGATTCA
This sequence comes from Melaleuca alternifolia, assembly GCA_019926035.1. Taxonomy (NCBI): domain Eukaryota; kingdom Viridiplantae; phylum Streptophyta; class Magnoliopsida; order Myrtales; family Myrtaceae; genus Melaleuca; species Melaleuca alternifolia. Next base: position 11,582 of record JAGKPW010002583.1, on the reverse strand, counting down.
TCCATAACTATATGAATCTATTCATAGAAAAAAATCAAGAGCCTCGAGCCAATAAAGACTGAGAAAATTGACTCAAGAACAAATTTCATGAGGGGCTCCATTGTAGAATTCAAACCTAACCATTAATTGCGAAGCGATGGGAATGATGGAACCTATGAATACGTAAGATTCTATTGAAAAATGAATTCTAAAAATTCATTAGGTGGGATGGCGGAACGAACCAGGGACCAATTCATTTATTCCGAGAATTCATGAGCTAACCCTACAACTAAAATAGATATTGAAAGAGTAAATATTTGCCCGCGAAGGTTTTTATTAGATTACTCAATCTTGTTTGATCCAATATGATAATATGATCAAAGGCAAAACAAAATAAAGATTCGTTATAAAAAAAGACATTATTTAGAAACATAAATAATTATCAAGAAAAAAAAATACATGTTTAAATATATATCCAAACAATCTATAGAAATTTCTAAGAGATTAGATGAAATTTCAAAGAATCCATGATTCAGTATATTTTCATAAAATGAAACAATTCGAATCGTTTCATTCGCGAGGAGCCGGATGAGAAGAAACTCTCATGTCCGGTTTTGTAGTAGAGATGGAATTGAGAAAGAACCATCAACTATAACCCCAAAAGAACCAGATTTCGTAAACAACACAGAGGAAGAATGAAAGGAATATCTTATCGAGGTAATCGTATTTGTTTCGGTAAATATGCTCTTCAGGCACTTGAACCCGCTTGGATCACATCTAGACAAATAGAAGCAGGGCGACGAGCAATGACAAGAAATGTGCGCCGAGGTGGAAAAATATGGGTACGTATATTTCCAGACAAACCCGTTACGGTAAGACCCACGGAAACACGTATGGGTTCGGGTAAAGGATCTCCCGAATATTGGGTAGCTGTCGTTAAACCAGGTAGAATAATGGGCGGAGTAGCAGAAAATATAGCCAGAAAGGCTATTTCAATAGCGGCGTCCAAAATGCCTATACGAACTCAATTTATTATTTCGGGATAGGAACATAGAACCAAAGGAAAGAAGTCTTGGGGATAAAAAAACAATTGCAGGTTTCTTTTTGACAAACAATATTTCTTTTCTTTTTTACTTCACCCACATTACATTGAAAGACCAGATTTAAAAATGATATGATTCAACCTCAAAGCCATTTGAATGTAGCGGATAACAGCGGGGCCCGAGAATTAATGTGTATTAAAATCATAGGAACTAGTAATTGCCGGTATGCTCATATCGGTGACATTATTGTTGCTGTGATCAAGGAAGCATTACCAAACACACCTCTAGAAAGATCAGAAGTGATAAGAGCTGTAATTGTACGTACTTGTAAAGAACTTAAACGTGACAACGGTATGATAATACGATATGATGATAATGCTGCAGTTGTGATTGATCAAGAAGGAAATCCAAAAGGAACTCGAGTTTTTGGTGCGATTGCCCGAGAATTGAGACAGTTAAATTTCACTAAAATAGTTTCATTAGCACCTGAGGTATTATAAGATGAGATCATACGTAATAGAGTTATTCATACGTAATAGAGTTATATTATACATAGTATTTGGATGAAATAGATTAATTAGTAGATTAGGTTGTATCTGACGCATATCCCTTTATTTAATAAATAATAAATTAAAAATAAATAAAAATAGCATGTTGATTATATCAAAAATGGGAGGCAACCCAAATTTTAGTTTATCATGGGTAGGGACACTATAACTAACATAATAACCTCTATACGAAATGCTGACATGAATAGAAAGGGGACGATTCAAATAGCATCCACTAACATCACGAAAAACATTGTTAAAATACTTTTAAGAGAGGGTTTTATCAAAAACGTGAGGAAGCATCAGGAAAACAACAAATATTTTTTGGTTTTAACCCTACGACATAGAAGGAATAGGAAAGGACCCCATAGAACTATTTTAAATTTAAAACGTATCAGTAGGTCTGGCCTACGAATCTATTCGAACTATCAACGAATTCCTAGAATTTTAGGCGGGATGGGGATTGTAATTCTTTCTACTTCTCGAGGGATAATGACAGACCGAGAGGCTCGACTAGAAGGAATCGGCGGAGAAATTTTGTGTTATATATGGTAATCTTTCTAATATCCGAATTGGATCCGGAATTTCCTATTTGTCAAAAGAAAAAAGGGTGGGTTAATTGATATCATTCCTACTCCATTAGATTATACTTCTAGGACTTTTACCTAGAATCAAATAACAAAAAAATGGATTCATGAAGGTTTAATTAATGAATCACTTCTCCTTCTCAATGGTATGTATGCTCGGGGTTTTTCGATAATGAAGATTAAATTCTAGGTTATGTTCCAGGAAGGATCCGACGGAGTTTTATACGGGGGGAGAGGGACAAAATTGAAGTAAGTCGTTATGATTCAACCAGAGGGTGTATAATTTATAGATGCCCCACAACAAGGATTCGAATGATTAGGTTGTTTTTTCAACTTCAGCATTCTCTTCATGAGGATACAATTTGAGGTTCAACATTTAAAGAAACTTATTTTCTTCCAATAAATAGAGTCAGAATTAAGTTAAGGAACGACAACTATGAAAATATAGGCCTCCGTTCGTAAAATTTGTGAAAAATGTCGACTGATCTGTAGGAGGGGATGAATTATAGTAATTTGTTCGAATCCGAGACATAAACAAAGACAAGGATAATCTTTTGAAAAGGGGCTCTCTAACGTAAAGGACCCAATGAAAAAAAAAAGAGGATCTGTTTTGACATGAAATGGATATATCCATATATCTCGAATTTCTATTTATGAGATGATAAAGTATGGCAAAATCGATACCAAGAACTGGTTCCCGTAGGAATGTCCGTAGTGGTTCACGGAAAAGTACATGTAGAATACCAAAGGGAGTTATTCATGTTCAAGCAAGTTTCAACAATACCATTGTGACTGTTACAGATGTACGGGGTCGGGTAATTTCTTGGTCCTCCGCTGGTACTTGTGGATTCAATGGTACAAGAAGGGGGACGCCATTTGCTGCTCAAACCGCAGCAGGAAATGCTATTCGGACAGTAGTAGATCAAGGTATGCAACGAGCAGAAGTCATGATAAAAGGTCTTGGTCTCGGAAGAGATGCAGCATTACGAGCTATTCGTAGAAGTGGTATACTATTAAGTTTCGTACGTGATGTAACCCCTATGCCACATAATGGCTGTAGACCTCCTAAAAAAAGACGTGTGTAGAAATTAAAGTGAAAGAGATTTCAAGAGAAATAAACGATTCAATGATCTGATCAAATAATATTATTATGGTTCGAGAGAAAGTAAGAGTATCTACTCGGACACTACAGAGGAAGTGTGTTGAATCAAGAGCAGACAGTAAGCGTCTTTATTATGGACGCTTTATTCTATCTCCACTTATGAAAGGGCAAGCCGATACAATAGGCATTGCGATGCGAAGAGCTTTGCTTGGGGAAATAGAAGGAACATGTATCACCGTGCACAATTTGAAAAAATACCACATGAATATTCTACCATAGTAGGTATTCAAGAATCAGTACATGAAATTTTAATGAATTTGAAAGAAATTGTATTGAGAAGTAATCTGTATGGAACTCGCAACGCATCTATTTGTGTCAAGGGTCCTGGATGTGTAACTGCTCAAGACATCATCTTACCAACTTCTGTGGAAATCGTTGATAACACACAGTATATAGCTAGTCTAACGGAACCCATTCATTTGTGTATTGGATTACAAATCGAGAGGAATCGAGGATATCATATAAAAACACCAAAAAAATTTCAAGATGGAAGTTATCCTATAGATGTTGTATTCATGCCTGTTCGAAATGCGAATCATGGTATTCATTCTTATGGGAATGGAAATGAAAAACAAGAGATACTTTTTCTCGAAATATGGACAAACGAAAGTTTAACTCCTAAAGAAGCACTTCATGAAGCCTCCCGGAATTTAATTGATTTATTTATTCCTTTTCGACATGCGGAGGAAGAAAACTTACATTTAGAGAATAATCAGTACAAGGTTACTTTACCCTTTTTTTACTTTTCATGATAGATTGGCTAATCTAAGTAAAACGAAAAAAGAAATAGCATTGAAATCCATTTTTATTGACCAATTAGAATTGCATCCCAGGACCTATAATTACCTCAAAAGGTACAATATACATTCATTATTTGACCTTTTGAATAAGAGTCAAGAAGACCTTATGAAAATGGAATATTTTTGCATAGAAGATATAAAACATATATTGGACAATCTAGAAATAGAAAAAGCATTTCACAACCCATTTACCAAAGAATAAATTGGAAATCGTCTTTTTTTTTCTTTTATAAAAAAAAGATGAAATGGGCTTTTATTTCAACTTTAGCATAATTTATATATTCGCAATAAATCCAGAATTTAATTGAATAGATATAGATGTATCTAGGGAAAATTCACTTTGAAGCGACTATTCCCTAGATACCTAAGTCATGATATTTTATTTCACAATTGAATCAATTTAAAAAAGACCTAAAGTTAGGGATTTATCAATAGGTAATGTTGCTCCAATACCCAACCAAAGGGCCACTACGGTACCAATCAAAAAGACAGTTGTCTCTACTGGACGACGAAATGGATTTTGAAATTTATTAACATTCTCCAAAAAAGGGACTGTTAATAATCCTGCAGGTACTGAAACCATTAAAAGAACACCCAATAACTTATTAGGTACTGTACGAAGTATTTGAAATACGGGAAAGAAATGCCATTCGGGTAATATTTCCAAAGGAGTTGCAAATGGATCCGCGGGTTCACCAATCATTGATGGTTCTAGAACTGCTAAGCCTACGTTACACGCAATAGTACCTAAAATGACTACCGGAAAAATATATAAAAGATCGTTGGGCCATGCGGGTTCTCTGTAATAATTATGACCCATCCCTTTAGCCAATTTAGCTCTTAATATAGGATCATTTAAGTCAGGTTTTTTGTTATTGGGATAGGTGAATTCTTATAGATCCATCCTCCGAAGGAACCGGACATGATAATTTTTCATCATTCGGCTCGAGCAAGAATCAAATAAACCAAATGGATCCATATCCATAGAAAATGAATTTCTATGTTATAAAATATATATAGTATCCACACATATATCACTGATTCTATGTAAGAATAAATTGATCGGATTCCATTTTTCACAATTGCAACTACCCATTGCAAGGAATTTAGTCTTACAAGTAAATGCTCAAGACCCAAGTAAGCTTACAAAGTTCATCATAATCAAGTTCTTTCTGGGTCGTCTCAGACCTTGCAATTGAACTTTATCCCCAAAATATCTTGAAACTTTTTATTTGACCTTAAATACAAAGGATTTACTTGTTACTAATATAGTCTGGCCTCTGTTCTTCTTTCTTTAGACCCCTTGTTTCACTCCGATAGTATCATAAATCAGGTCGATGCAAAGGAAATGGCTGCATTTCTATACTATTAAGTAAGTAAAATAGCTAAAACTAAATATGTCTTAATTCACATTACTTATTCTACTAGATCTTACGGAGCCTATTCATGTACGATATGATCGGGTCTGATCATAGATCATAGAAAAGATTCTCTTCAAACAAGCCAGCCTATCCTCTGTATAGGGCTTTTACGGGGTGGTTGGAACAAAGACACATTTGGTTGTGAATTACAATGTGGCAGATAAAGGCATATATCTATCTGCACGGCCCAATCAATAGTTCAAGTCACATACTCCCATAATCCATTTTCTCTTCAGAGAATTAACTTCAACTATTCGTGTCAAATAAAGAATACTAGATTGTATAGTTGAAGGGAAATATCCAAATACATGTCTTATTCTTTTCAATAATCCATTTTTGTAGCAATGAAATACTATTGTTCCTCCTCAAGTGAGAAATGATTGATTACAAATATATACGATCTATATTCTCTATAAAGGACCAGAAATACCTTGCTTACGTATCATTAGAAAATGCATTAACATAAACACGGTAGTAAGAAGAGGTAATACAAAAGTGTGTAAACTATAAAAACGAGTCAAAGTGGATTGTCCCACACTAGCACTTCCACGTAATAACTCTACTAAGGGGGATCCTATTACAGGAATAGCTTCCGGTACACCTGTTACAATTTTGACTGCCCAATAACCAATTTGGTCCCAAGGTAAGGAATAACCAGTTACACCAAAGGATGCGGTCAATACAGCTAGAACCACACCTGTAACCCAAGTTAATTCGCAAGGTTTTTTAAAACCACCAGTGAGATACACACGAGATACGTGCAGGATCATCATTAGGACCATCATACTTGCCGACCATCGATGAACTGATCAAATTAACCAACCAAAGTTAGCTTCAGTCATTATGTATTGAACAGAAGCAAAAGCCTCAGTAACAGTTGGACAGTAGTAAAAAGTCATAGCAAACCCCGTATCTACTTGTACTAAAAAACAAGTAAGTGTAATTCCTCCTAGACAATAAAATATGTTGACATGAGGAGGAACATATTTACTAGTTAGATCATCTGCAATCGCCTGAATCTCGAGACATTCTTCAAACCAATCATAGACTTTATTGAGATAGGTAAACCAATAGTACTCCCCCTCGGAGAACCGTATCTGAGAATTTCATCTCGTACAGCTCAAACAAAAACCCAAAATATTGCTTTGGTTTCAAGGCATATGGAATAAAAAGTTTGAAACTTCGTCATCAACCCTTTCTTTTCTAACTTCTCTGGAGATACGAACTAGTAAAAATATGAACACTCTTATTTGTGGTTGGAATGCCAAAATATCAAGTCGGCTCATTCGTCTTTATATTGATCATTACAGGCCTCTTGAATCTTCTATTTACCTACTTCTTTTTCTTTGATTTGTTATTTTTATTTCTTTTTTTGTGTGTAATGCAGCTTTACTCTTCTTTTCTTTATTATTGATAGGAATTCCCTTGTTAAGACCCTATGAATTGATTGAAACCTCAGATTCATACTAGAACCGTGATGATTCAATAAAACTTCAAACTAAGTCCAAAGATTCCCTGAGTAAGAACCATTGGATCATCACTTATTCAATGAATAGATATAATGACTAAAAATCCAAAGAAGGTTTTGTCCTTTGATAAAAAAAAAGGGGGGGATTTTTTTTCTTTTTCAAAAAAATCTTTCAATTTATAACGTTTTGGAAAAAATTTTGGAGTCCGGTCACGGGGTCTGAATATTAAGTATGAATCATAGTTACTATTTTTTGATCGATTTCGTGCTTCAGATACTCAAATGAATATCCGATGAGGTAAAACCATCTATATCAAGATGACAGACCCATTTTCTATACTATCAATAGGATCAATTAGAACAAGTCACACACTCATATTCCGGAAATACAGAAAGAAAGAAAGAAATTCCACGATCGAACTACCAATAAAAAAAAATAATATAATGAGATAAAAATCCGAAACCTAAATGCTTTACTTTGTATTGAGAAAATAAGAATTCACTTTTCTTGTGAATCTAATTCATTGCAATTCCGTCCAGTAAAACGGAAGAATTATAAATTTCTAAAATAATAAATAGGAATACTGCAAATAGAGCCATTGCGACACCCATCAAAGGAGTAGTTCCCCATCCAGGAGCTACTTTACCATATTCTGAATTCAATGGTTTCAATAAATTCCCTACAATAGTTCGTCTTGTTCCAGATTTAGAACTACCCTCAACGGTTTGCGTAGCCATAAATCTTATTTTGTATTCATTGAGATCTGTTGACTTTGTATACCATTCCATTGTAAATAAACGATCTTATCATAGATCCGTTTTGGTCTTGAAATTATATAATAATGGAAACAGCAACCCTAGTCGACATCTCTATATCTGGTTTACTTGTAAGTTTTACTGGGTACGCCTTATATACTACTTTTGGGCAACCCTCTCAACAATTAAGAGATCCATTCGAAGAACACGGGGACTAGTTGAAGTAATGAGCCTCCCAACATTGGAGGCTCATTACTTCCATTCAATTGATATAATGAAAAATCATTTCATCTTTTTAGTTGGAACTTTAGGTGGTTCTCGAAAAAAGATAGCGAAAAAAAATTATCCCTAGAGTCGAGACTAAGAGGAATGTATAAACCAATGCTTCCATAAATTCGATCGTGCTTTGCAATTATAGCTTCCATACCTGTTCTGTTTATTTGGGATTATCTCACAAAGAGCAAGAAAAAAAAATAAAGGAAAAAGATAAGAGAGAAATCTTGTATCAGACTACTTCTCTTCTTGTAGTTGGATCTCCAAGTTTTTGGAATGTTCCAAATTCCACTTGAGCATCCAAATCCGGGTTAATACCAGCAAAAACATCTCTGAACAAGGTTCTAGCACCATGCCAAATGTGTCCAAAAAAGAAGAGCAAAGCAAACGAAGCATGTCCAAAAGCAAACCAACCCCTTGGACTGCTACGAAAAACACCATCGGATTTCAAAGTAGTACGATCTAATTCAAAAATTTCACCTAATTGGGCACGTCTAGCATATTTTTTCACAGTAGCAGGATCACTATAACTCACTTCATTGAGTTCCCCACCGTAGAACTCAACAGTTACACCTACTTGTTCAACACTATACTTCGACTCCGCCCTTCGAAAAGGAACGTCGGCTCGAACAATTCCGTCTCCGTCTACCAAAACAACCGGAAAGGTTTCAAACAAAGTAGGCATACGACGTACAAAAAGTTCACGCCCTTCTTTATCTCGAAAAATAGGATGTCCTAACCACCCAACAGCTATTCCATCCCCGTTGTCCATTGAGCCCGCTCTGAATAATCCCCCATTTGCCGGATTATTACTGATATAATCATAAAAAGCTAATTTTTCAGGAATTTTAGACCAAGCTTCTGATAAACTTTGATTTTTGGCTAGCCCAACACCAACTCTTCGATAAATTTCTTGCTGGAAGTATCCCTGATCCCATTGATAACAGGTGGGACCAAATAATTCGATAGGGGTAGTCGCGAAACCATACCACATAGTTTTAGCAACAACAAAAGCTGCAAAAAAGACAGCAACGATACTACTAGAAAGGACGGTTTCAATATTGCCCATACGTAATCCTTTATATAGACGTTGGGGCGGACGGACACTAAGATGAAATAGTCCTGCTAATATGCCTAAAGTACCTGCTGCAATATGATGAGAGGCTATTTTGCCCGGAACAAAAGGATCAAAACCTTTTACACCCCACGCTGGATTTACAAGTTGTACCTTTCCAGTTAGTCCATAAGGATCGGGCACCCATATTCCAGGACCATACAATCCTATTACATGAAAGGCGCCAAACCCAAAGCAAGCAACCCCTGAAAGAAATAAATGAATTCCAAATTGTTTTGGCAAATCCAAAGAAGGTTTTCCTGTACGCTCATCACAAAATATTTCTAAATCCCAATACACCCAATGCCAGATAGCTGCCAAGAAGCACAAGCCAGAAAACACAATATGTGCACCGGCCACGCCTTCGTAACTCCAAATACCCGGATTCGTTATAGTCCCTCATGTAATACTCCAGTCGCCCCAGGAATTGGTTATTCCTAAACGAGTCATGAAGGGTATAATGAACATACCTTGTATCCACATTGGATCAAGAACGGGATCAGAGGGATAAAAAACTGCTAATTCATATAGAGCCATCGAACCGGCCCAACCAGCAACCAAAGCTGTATGCATTATATGGACGGAAAGCAAACGACCGGGATCATTTAATACGACGGTATGAACACGATACCAAGGCAAACCCATGTAAATACCCCTTTATCAATGAAAAATAGACACTATGTAACTTTATTGCATTGGAAAAAAAGATGCTATGGACCTCCCCCTTTCAGGGGATTATCTCGGAGAAAGGATTAATATATGTTCTATTATTTTTTTTAGTAAAAATGGAACAATTCGGTTCGTAGGAACAAAGAGAAGCAGATCTATTCTATATCCGATAAGTACCAATACGCAATGGGGGTTGATTCCATTTTCTATGAACGAATGCATACATATTTATTAATCATCCAAAAGACCTATTCGTAAGAATTTTTTTTCCCAATATATGGATAAAATATGATAAAAGACAATATTATTAATAAAATAAACGCATTGTTTCGCTTCCACATCAAAGTGAAATATAGTACTTAATTTTTTTTTCTTTCATTTTATGCCTATTGGTGTTCCAAAAGTACCCTTTCGAAGTCCTGGAGAGGAAGATTCCTCTTTGGGTTGACGTATAGTGCGACTTGTCAGATATATTGGGTCATATGGGATTTCCCCATTCTCTCCCCTGATCGAGATATCCTCTCTTTCGCCCAAAAAAGATTTTGAATTATCAAAAAATTGGAGCGTGAAGTGAAATCAAGTGAAATTATATCCTTTTTTTTTTGGAGGGTGTTCAAATTTCTATTATCAATTAGAAAAGCCTAGAGAATAATTTATGGTTGGATTGGTTAGACCAATAAAATGAAGTATTCAGACTCCTTTTAGAAAAAACCCAATTGGTAATCTATTTATGATTACTACTACTTATATTATAGATTATCAAATCTTTTTTTTATATAATAAGAGAGTAATCTTAAACTTTTCTTCAAGCGAGTAATATGCTAAATACGTCAAATATTTAGCATTGGCAGAAGGCATGAATTGAATTGAAAAAGAAGTAAGTCGTAGGAAAACGACATAGTATTAGTGTCATTTGTCCTATATGTGCAAATAAAAATCGGGCAATTTTTTTTTACTCGGAGTAGAGCATAAACCTAAAAGAATTGAAAAAAGGCCCATTCAGGAACAAGAAAATGACATCGTGATTTGGATTAGATCTCGATGAAACAATACATCAATGAGAAGTTTATTTGATAAGTTTAATGGATTTTTTGTGGAAGGAAAGGAGACAAAACCAAAACTCATCTTTCTTTTCTTAAAAAGTGGAAGAAAAAAAAGTCGCTTCATAAAGCAATTCAAAAATTAGATTAGAAAAGGGCCCCGCTATGAGAAAAAAAAGAAAGAGGGCTGGAATCTACACATTGATTCTTTTTTTTTTTCGCAATTTTTGTTGAACCGTATGCATCAAAAGGGGCATGTACGGCTCTTAGGGGATACAAATTTTATCCTAATCAACCGACTTTATCGAGAAAGATTACTTTTTTTTAGGCCAAGAGGTTGATAGCGAGATCTCGAATCAACTTATTGGTCTTATGGTATATCTCAGTATAGAGAATGATAACAAGGATCTGTATTTGTTCATAAACTCTCCTGGCGGATGGGTAATCCCCGGAGTAGCTATTTATGATACTATGCAATTTGTGCAACCTGACGTGCATACAATATGCATGGGATTAGCTGCTTCAACGGGATCTTTTATCTTGGTCGGCGGAGAGATTACCAAACGTCTAGCATTCCCTCACGCTTGGCGCCAATGAGTTTTTTAAGAACAAAACAAAAAAAGACTATGCCTTCGCCATATGAAATAGGAATATTAAGAAATAATAGCATGGCACTTCGAATTCGATATAAGAAATTTGTATTTCAAAATATTCGATTATAT
>JAGKPW010002580.1:0-2500 GCA_019926035.1 Melaleuca alternifolia | reverse complement strand
AATGCGTAATCTTAGCATTCAATGTGTATTCCTGAATAATCTAATTTTTCAATTATTCAACCATTTCATTTTACAAAGTTCAATGTTAGCCAGATTAGTCAACATTTATATGTTTCGATGCAACAACAATATGTTATTTGTAACAAGTAGTTTTGTTGGTTGGTTAATTGATCACATTTTTTTCATGAAATGGGTTGAATTGGTATTAGTCTGGATACAGCAAAATAATTCTATTCGATCGAATAAGTATCTTGTGTCAGAATTGAGAAATTCTATGGCTTGAATCTTTAGTATTCTCTTATTTATTACCTGTGTTTACTATTTAGGTAGAATACCGTCACCCATTGTCACTAAAAAAATTCAAAGAAACCTCAGAAATGGAAGAAAGGGGGGAAAGCGAGGAAGAAACAGATGTAGAAATAGAAACAACTTTCGAAACGAAGGGGACTAAACAAGAACAAGAGGGATCCACCGAAGAAGATCCTTCTCCTTCCCTTTTTTTTGGAAGAAAAGGAGGATCCGGACAAAATAGATGAAAGGGAAGAGATCTGAGTGAATGGAAAGGAAAAAACAAGGGATGAATACAACTTTCAAGAGACATTCTATAAAAATAGCCAAGTTGATAAAAGAAAAATTTCTGTGACAAGAGAAAAAAACTACTCGATGAGAGATTGATGATAATTGGATTTCCCCAATGAACAAAAAAAAGAACAAATTAATGAGCTAAGAATTTAGAAAAAAAATGGAACTTATAAATAATTCAAATTAAAAAAATACAAAAAAGAATAAATTAATAAAAATATTTTCAATGCGTAATCTTAGCATTCGATGTGTATTCCTGAATAATCTAATTTTTCAATTATTCAACCATTTCATTTTATCAAGTTCAATGTTAGCCAGATTAGTCAACATTTATATGTTTCGATGCAAGAACAATATGTTATTTGTAACAAGTAGTTTTGTTGGTTGGTTAATTGGTCACATTTTTTCATGAAATGGGTTGAATTGGTATTAGTCTGGATACAACAAAATAATTCTATTCGATCGAATAAGTATCTTGTGTCAGAATTGAGAAATTCTATGGCTCGAATCTTTAGTATTCTCTTATTTATTACCTGTGTTTACTATTTAGGCAGAATACCGTCACCCTTTGTCACTAAAAAATTCAAAGAAACCTCAGAAACGGAAGAAAAGGGGGAAAGCGAGGAAGAAACAGATGTAAAAATAGAAACAACTTTCGAAACGAAAGGGACTAAACAAGAACAAGACGGATCCACCGAAGAAGATCCTTCTCGTTCCCTTTTTTTGGAAGAAAAGGAGGATCCAGACAAAATCGATGAAAGGGAAGAGATCCGAGTGAATGGAAAGGAAAAAACAAGGGATGAATTCAACTTTCAAGAGACATTCTATAAAACTAGCCAGGTTTATAAAAAGAAAAATTTCTTTGTTGACAAGAGAAAAACTACTCGATGATGAATTGTATGATAATTGGATTTATACCAATGAACAAAAAAAGAACAACTTGAGCAAAGAATTTAGAAAAAAAATGGAACTTATAAATAATTCAAATTAAAATAATACAAAAAAGAATAAATTAATAAAAATATTTTCAATGCGTAATCTTAGCATTCAATGTGTATTCCTGAATAATCTAATTTTTCAATTATTCAACCATTTCATTTTACAAAGTTCAATGTTAGCCAGATTAGTCAACATTTATATGTTTCGATGCAACAACAATATGTTATTTGTAACAAGTAGTTTTGTTGGTTGGTTAATTGATCACATTTTTTTCATGAAATGGGTTGAATTGGTATTAGTCTGGATACAGCAAAATAATTCTATTCGATCGAATAAGTACCTTGTGTCAGAATTGAGAAACTCTATGGCTCGAATCTTTAGAATTCTCTTATTTATTACCTGTGTTTACTATTCAGGCAGAATACCGTCACCCATTGTCACTAAAAAATTCAAAGAAACCTCAGAAACGGAAGAAAAGGGGGAAAGCGAGGAAGAAACAGATGTAAAAATAGAAACAAATTTCGAAACGAAAGGGACTAAACAGGAACAAGAGGGATCCACCGAAGAAGATCCTTCTCCTTCCCTTTTTTTGGAAGAAAAGGAGGATCCAGACAAAATCGATGAAAGGGAAGAGATCCGAGTGAATGGAAAGGAAAAAACAAGGGATGAATTCAACTTTCAAGAGATATTCTATAAAAATAGCGAAGTTTATAAAAAGAAAAATTTCTTTGTTGACAAGAGAAAAACTACTCGATGATGAATTGTATGATAATTGGATTTATACCAATGAACAAAAAAAGAACAACTTGAGCAAAGAATTTAGAAAAAAAATGGAACTTATAAATAATTCAAATTAAAAAAAAATACAAAAAAGAATAAATTAATAAAAATATTTTCAATGCGTAATCTTAGCATTCAATGTGTATTCCTGAATAATCAAATTTTTCAATTATTCAACCATTTCATTTTATCAAGTTCA
>JAGKPW010002579.1:0-44445 GCA_019926035.1 Melaleuca alternifolia | reverse complement strand
ACCAAAAGGAGATGAACTCCTTAGATTGGACCATGAGGAGACGAACTAAGTTAGATTGGACCATGAGGAGACGAACTAAGTTAGATTGGACAAAAAGGAGAATAACTCCCTTAGATAAGACTAAAAGGAGACGAACATGGTTAGATTGGACCAAAAGGAGACGAACTCATTAGATTGGACCAAGAGGAGACGAACTACGTTAGATTGGACCAAAAGGAGACAAACTTGGTTAGATTGCACCAAAAGGAGACGAACTCATTAGATTGGACCAAGAGGAGACGAAGTAGGTTTGATTGGACCAAAAGGAGACGAACTCCTTAGATTGGACCAAAAGGAGACAAACTAGGTTACATTGGACCAAAAGGAGACGAACTCCTTAGATTGGACCATGAGGAGACAAACTAAGTTAGATTGGACCAAAAGGAGACGAACTCGGTCAAATTGGACCAAAACGAGACGAACTCATTAAATTGGACCAAGAGGAGACGAACAAGGTTAGATTGGCCCAAAAGGAGACGAACTCCTTAGATTGGACGAAAAGGAGACGAACTCAGTTAGATTGGATGAAAACGAGATGAACTCCTTAGATTGGACCACGAGGAGACGAACTAAGTTAGATTGGACCATGAGGAGACGAACTAACTTAGATTGGACCAAAAGGAGAAGAACTCCCTTTGATAAGACTAAAACGAGACGAACTCGGTTAGATTGGACCAAAACGAGACGAACTCATTAAATTGGACCAAGAGGAGACGAACTAGGTTAGATTCGCCCAACAGGAGACGAATTCCTTAGATTGGACGAAAAGGAGACGAACTCAGTTAGATTGGACGAAAACGAGATGAACTCCTTAGATTTGTCCACGAGGAGACGAACTAAGTTAGATTGGACCATGAGGAGACGAACTAACTTAGATTGGACCAAAAGGAGAAGAACTCCCTTAGATAAGACTAAAAGGAGACAAACTCGGTTACATTGCACCAAAAGGAGACGATCTCATTAGATTGGACCAAGAGGAGACGAACTAGGTTAGATTGGACCAAAATGAGACGAACTAGGTTAGATTGGACCAAAAGGAGACGAACTTGGGTATATTGGCGACCAAAGGATACGAACTCCTTAGATTGGACCATGAGGGAACGACGAACTAAGTTAGATTGGACAAAAGGAAGACGAAACTCCTTAGATTGGACCATGAGAGGCGAACAATTAGATAGACCCAAAAGGAGAAGAACTCCTGTTAGATAAGGACTAAAAGGAGACGAACTCGGTTAGATTGGACCAAAACGAGACGAACTCATTAGATTGGACCAAGAGGAGACGAACTAGGTTAGATTGTACCGAAAGGAGACGAACTCCCTTAGACTGGATGAAAAGGAGACAAACACAGTTTGATTCGACCAAAAGGAGAGAAACTCCTTAGATTGGACCAAGAGGACACGAACTAGGTTAGATTGGACCAAAAGGTGACGAACTCCCTTTGATTAGACCAACAGGAGACGAACTCGGTTATATTGGACCAAAAGGAGACCAAGTCCTTCGATTGGACCAAGAGGAGACGGACTAGGTTAGATTGGTCCAAAAAGAGATGAACTCCTTAGATTGGACTAAGAGGAGACAAACTCGGTTAGATTGGACCAAAAGGAGACGAACTCATTAGATTGGCCCAAGAGGAGACGAACTAGGTTAGATTGGACCAACAGGAGACGAACTCCTTAGATTGGACCAAAAGGAGACAAACTAGTTTATATTGGACCAAAAGCAGATGAACTCCTTAGATTGGACCATGAGGAGACAAACTAGGTTATATTGGACCAAAAGGAGACGAACACCTTAGATTGGACCATGAGTAGACGAACTAGGTTATATTGGACCAAAAGGATATGAACTCCTTAGATTGGACCATGAGGAGATGAACTCAATTAGATTGGACCAAAAGGCGAGGAACTCCCTTAGATAAGATTAAAAGGAGACAAACTCGGTTAGATTGGTCCAAAAGAAGACGAACCCACTAGATTTGACGAAAAGGAGACGAACTCGGTTAGATTGGACCAAAAGGAGATGAGTTCCTTAGATTGGACCAAGAGGAGACGAACTAAGTTAGATTGGACCATCAGGAGACGAACTAAGTTAGATTGGACCAAAAGGAGAAGAACTACCTTAGATAAGACTAAAAGGAGACGAACTCGGTTAGATTGGACCAAAAGGAGACGAACTCATTAGATTGGACCAAGAGGAGATGAACTAGGATAGATTGGACCAAAAGGAGACGAACTCCTTAGATTGGACCATGAGGAGACGAAGTAAGTTATATTGGACCAAAAGGAGACGAACTCCCTTTGATTAGACCAACAGGAGAAGAACTCGGTTAGATTGGGCCAAAAGGAGACGAACTCCATAGATTGGACCAAAAGGAGACGAACTAGGTTAGATTGGACCAAAAGGAGACTAACTGCTTCGATTGGACCCAGATGACACAAACTAGGTTAGATTAGACCAAAAGGAGACTAACTTGGTTGATTGGACCAAGAGCAGACGAACTCGGTTAGATTTGACCGAAAGGAGACGAACTCCTTAGATTGGACCATGAGTAAACGAACTAGGTTATATTGGACCAAAATGAGACGAACTCCTTAGATTGGACCATGAGGAGACGAACTAAGTTAGATTGGACCAAAAGGCGAAACACTCCCTTAGATAAGACTAAAAGGAGACAAACTCGGTTAGATTGGACCAAAAGGAGACGAACTCATTAGATTCGCCAAAAAGGAGACGAACTCATGAGATTGGACCAAGAGGAGACAAACTAGGTTAGATTGGACCAAAAGGAGACGAACTCCTAAGATTGGACCAAAAGGAGACGAACTCCTTAGATTGGACCAAAAGGAGGCGAACTCCCTTAGATTGGATCAACAGGAGACGAACACAGTTAGATTGGACCAAAAGGAAAGCAACTACTTAGATTGAACCAAGAGGAGACGAACTACGTTAGATTGGACCAAGAGGAGATGAACTAGGTTAGATTGGACCAAAATGAGACGAACTCTTTAGATTGGACCAAAAGGAGACGAACTAGGTTATATTGGACCGAAAGGAGACCAACTCCTTAGATTGGACCCTGAGGAGACGAACTAACTTAGATTGGACCAAAAGGAGACGAACTCCTTAGATTGGACCATGAGGAGATGAACTAAGTTAGATTGGACCAAAAGGAGACGGAAACTCATTAGTTGGAAAACAGAGGAGATGAACTAGGTTCGATTGGACCAAAAGGAGACGAACTCCTTAGATTGGACCAAAAGGAGAGAACATCCTTAGACCCCGCTGCGACCAGAATGGAGACGAACCTAGTTAGAATTGTACCCCAAGGGAAAGAACTTCCTTAGAAGACTAAAAGGAGACGACTCCCTTAGATTGGATGAAAAGGAGGAACGAACACGGGTAGATGCGACCACAAGGAGAGAAAATCTTGATGGTCGGCCATGAGGAGACGAAAAGTTAGATTGGACCAAAAGGAGAAGAACTCCCTTAGATAAGACTAAATCGAGACGAACTCGGTTAGATTGGACCAAACGAGCCGAACTCATTAGATTGGACCAAAAGGAGACGAACTAGGTTAGATTGGACCAAAAGGAGACGAACTCCTTAGATTGGACGAAAAGGAGACGAATTCAGTTAGATAGGACCAAAAGGAGACGAACTCCTTAGATTGGACCAAGAGGAGACGACCTCGGTTAGATTGGACCAAAAAGAGACGAAAATCCTGATAGATTGGGACCAAGAGGAGACGAACTAGGTTAGATTGGACACAAGGAGTAGAACCCCTTTGATTAGACCCAAACAGGAGACTACCTCCGTTAGATTGGACCAAAAGGAGACGAACTCCTTAGATTGGGCCAAGAGGAGACGAACTAGGTTAGATTGGACCAACACAAGACGAACTCCCTTAGATTAGACCAAAAGGAGACGAACTCCTTTAGATTGAACGAAAACGAAACGACCTCGGTGAGATTGGACCAAAAGGAGACGACCTTTTTAGATTGGACCAAGAGGAGACGAACTAGGTTAGATTGGACCAAAAGGAGACGAACTAGGTTAGATTGGACCAATAGGAGACTAACTGCTTCAATTGGACCCAGAGGAGACGACCTAGGTTAGATTAAAAAAAAGGAGACCAACTTGGTTGATTTGACCAAGAGCAGACGAACTCGATTAGATTGGACCGAAAGGAGACGAACACCTTATATTGGACAAAGAGGAGGCGAACTAGGTTAGATTGGACCAAAAGGAGACGAACTCCCTTAGATTGGACGACAAGGAGACGAACTCGGTTTGATTGGACCAAAAGGAGACGAACTCCTTAGGTTAGACCAAGAGGAGACGAACAAGGTTAGATGGGACCAAAAGGAGACGAACTCCTTAGATTGGACCAAGAGGAGACGAACTAGGTTAGATTGGATCAAAAGGAGACGAACTCCTTAGATTGGACCAAAAGGAGACGAGCTCCTTAGATTGGTCCATGAGGAGTCGAACTAGGTTAGATTGGATCAAAAGGAGACGAACTCCTTAGATTGGACCAAAAGGAGACGAACTAGGTTATATTGGACCAAAAGGATACGAACTCCTTAGATTGGACCATGAGGAGACGAACTAAGTTAGATTGGACCAAAAGGAGACGAACTCATTAGATTGGACCAAGAGGAGTTGAACTAGGCTACATAGGACCAAAAGGAGACGAACTCCTTAGATTGGACCAAAAGGAGACGAACTGCTTAGATTGGACCATGAGGAGACGAACTAAGTTAGATTGGACCAAAAGGAGAAGAACTCCCTTAGATAAGACTAAAACGAGACGAACACGGTTAGATTGGACCAAGAGGTGATGAACTAGGTTAGATTGGACCAAAAGGAGACGAACTCCTTAGGTTGGACCAAAACGAGATGATCTCCTTAGATTGGACCATGAGGAGACGAACTAAGTTAGATTGGACCAAAAGGAGAAGAACTCCCTTAGATAAGACTAAAACGAGACGAACTCGGTTAGATTGGACCAAAACGAGACGAACTCATTAGATTGGACCAAGAGGAGACGAACTAGGTTAGATTGGACCAAAAGGAGACGAACTCCTTAGATTTGACGAAAAGGAGACGAACACGGTTTGATCGGACCAAAAGGAGACGAACTCCTTAGATTAGACCAAGAGGAGACGAACAAGGTTAGATTGGACCAAAAGGAGATGAACTCCTTTGAATGGACCAAGAGGAGACGAACTAGGTTGGATTGGACCAAAAGGAGATGAACTCCTTAGATTGGTCCAAGAAGAGACGAACTGGGTTAGATTGGACCGAAAGGAGACGAACTCCTTAGATTGGACCAAGAGGAGACGAACAAGGTTAGATTGGACCAAAAGGAGTCGACCTCGGTTAGATTGGACCAAAAAGAGACGAACTACTTAGATTGGACCAAGAGGAGATGAACTAGGTGAGATTGGACCAAAAGTAGACGAACTCCCTTTGATTAGACCAACAGGAGATGACCTTGGTTAGATTGGAGCAAAAGGAGACGAACTCCATAGATTGGACCAAAAGGAGACGAACTAGATTAGATTGGACCAAAACGAGACTAACTGCTTCGATTGGACCCAGAGGAGACGACCAAGGTTAGATTAGACCAAAAGGAGACCAACTCGGTTGATTTGACCAAGAGCAGACGAACTCGATTAGATTGGACCGAAAGGAGACGGACACCTTAGATTGGACTATGAGTAGACGAACTAGGTTATATTGGACCAAACGGAGACGAACTCATGAGATTGGACCATGAGTAGACGAACTCAATTAGATTGGACCAAAAGGCGAACAACTCCTTTAGATAAGACTAAAAGGAGACAAACTTGGTTAGGTTGGACCAAAAGGAGATGAACTCCTTAGATTGGTCCAAGAGGAGATGAACTTGGTTAGATTGGACCGAAAGGAGACGAACTCCTTAGATTGGACCATGAGTAGACGAACTAGGTTAGATTGGACAAAAAGAAGAATAACTCCCTTAGATTAGACCAAAAGGAGACGACCTCGGCTAGATTGGACCAAAAAGAGATGAACTCCTTAGATTGGACCGAGAGGAGACGAACTAGGTTAGTTGGACCAAAAGGAGAAGAACTCCCTTAGATAAGACTAAAACGAGACGAACTCGGTTAGATTGGACCAAAACGAGACGAACTCATTAGATTGGACCAAGAGGAGACAAACTAGGTTAGATTGGACCAAAAGGAGACGAACTCCGTAGATTGGACGAAAAGGAGACGAACTCGGTTTGATTGGACCAAAAGGAGACGAACTCCTTAGATTAGACCAAGAGGAGACGAACTCGGTTAGATTGGACCAAACCGAGACGAACTCATTAGATTGGACCAAGTGGAGACAAACTAGGTTAGATTGGACCAAAAGGAGACGAACTCCTTAGATTGGACGAAAAGGGGACGAACTCGGTTTGATTGGACCAAAAGGAGACGAACACCTTAGATTAGACCAAGAGGAGATGAACAAGGTTAGATTGGTCCAAAAGGAGATGAACTCCTTTGAATGGACCAAGAGGAGACGAACAAGGTTAGATTGGACCAAAAGGAGATGAACTCCTTTGAATTGACCAAGAGGAGACGAACTAGGTTAGATTGGACCAGAAAGAGACGAACTCCTTAGATTGGACGAAAAGGAGACGAACTCAGTTAGATTAGACCAAAAGGAGATGAACTCCTTAGATTTGACCAAGAGGAGATGAACTAGGTTAGATTGGACCAGAAGGAGACAAACTCCTTAGATTGGACGAAAAGGTGACGAACTCGGTTAGATTGGACCAAAAGGAGACAAACTCATTAGATTGGACCAAGAGGAGACGAACTAGGTTAGATTGGACCAAAAGGAGACGAACTCCTTAGATTGGACCAAGAGGAGACGAAATTGGTTAGATTGGACCAAAAGGAGACGAACTCCTTAGATTGGACCATGAGTAGACGAACTAGGTTAGATTGGACAAAAAGAAGAAGAACTCCCTTAGATTAGACCAAAAGGAGACGACCTCGGCTAGATTGGACCAAAAAGAGACGAACTCCTTAGATTGGACCGAGAGGAGACGAACTAGGTTAGTTGGACGAAAAGGAGACTAACTGCTTCGATTGGACCCAGATGACACGAACTAGGTTAGATTACACCAAAAGGAGACCAACTTGGTTGATTGGACCATGAGTAGACGAACTAGGTTATATTGGACCAAAAGGAGACGAACTCCTTAGATTGGACCATGAGGAGACGAACTAGGTAGTTGGACCAAAACGAGAAGAACTCCCTTAGATAAACTAAAAACGACACGAAACTCGGTTAGATTGGACCCAAAACGAGACTTATATTAGAATGGACCAAGAGGAGACGAACTAGGTTAGATTGGACCCAAAGGAGACGAACTCCCTTAGATTACACCAACAGGAGACGAACTCGGTTTGATTGGACCAAAAGGAGACGAACTCCTTAGATTAGACCAAGAGGAGACGAACTCGGTTAGATTGGACCAAACCGAGACGAACTCATTAGATTGGACCAAGTGGAGACAAACTAGGTTAGATTGGACCAAAAGGAGACGAACTCCTTAGATTGGACGAAAAGGGGACGAACTCGGTTTGATTGGACCAAAAGGAGACGAACACCTTAGATTAGACCAAGAGGAGATGAACAAGGTTAGATTGGTCCAAAAGGAGATGAACTCCTTTGAATGGACCAAGAGGAGACGAACAAGGTTAGATTGGACCAAAAGGAGATGAACTCCTTTGAATTGACCAAGAGGAGACGAACTAGGTTAGATTGGACCAGAAAGAGACGAACTCCTTAGATTGGACGAAAAGGAGACGAACTCAGTTAGATTGGGCCAAAAGGAGAGGAACTCCTTAGATTTGACCAAGAGGAGACGAAAAAATAGGTTAGATGGACCAGAAGGAGAAAAACTCCTTAGATTGGACCAAAGGGAGCCGAACTACTTAAATTGGACCAAGAGGAGACGAACTCCTTCGATTGGACCAAAAGGAGACGAACTTCCAAAGATTGGACCAAACGGAGATGAACTCCTTAGATTGGACTAGGAGTAGACGAACTCGGTTAGATTGGACCAAAAGGAGACGAACTCCTTAGATTGGACCAAGAGGAGACGAACTAGGTTAGATTAGACTAAATGGAGACGAACTCCCTTAGATTAGACCAAAAAGAGACGAACTCGGTTAGATTGGACCAAAACGAGAGGAAACTAGGTTAGATTGGACAAAAGGAGACGGAACTCCCTTGATTAGACCAACAGGAGACGAACGGTTAGATTGGACCAAAAGGACACGAACTCCTTAGATTGGACCAAGAGGAGATTAACTCGGTTAGATTGGACCAAAAGGAGAGGAACTCTTTAGACTGGACCAAGAGGAGACGAACTAGGTTAGATTGGACCAAAAGGAGACGAACTCCTTAGATTGGACGCAGAGGAGACGAACTTCCTAGGTTTGGACCAAAAGGAGACGAACTCCTTAGATTGGACCAAAAGGAGACGATCTTGGTTAGATTGCACCCAAAGAAGACGAACTCCTTAGATTGGACTATGAGGAGACGACCTTCCGAAGATTGGACCAAAAGGAGACGAACTCCTTAGATTGGACCAAGAGGAGACGAACTTCCCTAGGATTGGACCAAAAGGGACGAACTCCTTAGATTGGATAAAGAGGAGACGAACTCCTTAGATTGGACCAAGAGGAGACGAACTTCCCTAGATAAGACTAAAAAGGAGACAAACCGGTTAGATTGATTAAAAGGGCAAACTCCTTAGATTGGACCAAAAGGAGAAGAACTAGGTTAGATTGGACCAATAGGAGAAGAACTCCTTAGATTGGATGAAAACGAGACGAACTAGGTTATATTGGACCAAAAGGAGACGAACTCCTTAGATTGGATCATGAGGAGACGAACTAAGTTTAGATTGGACCAAAAGGAGAAGAACTCCCTTATATTCGACCAAAAGGAGACGAACTCCTTAGATTGGAACAAAAGGAGACGAACTGCTTCAATTGGAGCAAGTGGAGACGAACTAGGTTAGATTGGACCAACAGGAGAAGAACTCCTTAGATTGGACAAAGAGGAGACGAACTATGTTAGATTGGACCAAAAGGAGAAGAACTCCCTTAGATAAGACAAAAGGAGACGAAGTCGGTTAGATTGGACCAAAGGGAGATGAATTAATTAGATTGGACCAAGAGGAGACGAACTAGGTTAGATTGGACCAAAAGGAGACGAACTCCTTCGATTGGACCAAGAGGAGACGAACTAGGTTAGATTGGACCAAAAGGAGACAAACTCCCTTAGATTGGACGAATAGGAGACGAACTCGGTTAGGTTGGACCAAAAGGAGACGAACTCCTTATGGTGCACCAAGATGAGACGAACTAGGTTAGATTGGATCAAAAGGAGACGAACTCGGTTAGATTGGACCAAAAGGAGACGAACTTCTTATATTGGACCGAAAGGAGACGAACTCCTTAGATTGGACCATGAGTAGATGAACTAGGTTATATTGGACCAAAAGGAGACGAACTCCTTCGATTGGATCATGAGGAGACGAACTAAGTTAGATTGGACCAAAAGGAGAAGAACTCCCTTAGATTGGGCGAAAAGGAGATGAACTCCCTTAGATTGGACGAAAAGGAGACGAACTCGGTTAGATTGGACCAAAAGGTGACAAACTCCTTACATTGGACCAAGAAGAGACGAACTAGGTTAGATTGGACCAATTGGAGATGAACTCCCTTAGATTAGACTAAAAGGAAACGAACTCAGTTAGATTTGACCAAAAGGAGACGAACTCCTTAGATTGGACCAAGAGAAGACGACCTTCCTAAGATTGGACCAAAAGGAGACAAACTCCTGAGATTGGACCAAGAGGAGACGATCTTGGTCAGATTGTTGGACAAAAGGAGACGACCTGACTTGATAAGACTAAAAGAGACGGAACGCGGTTAGATTGGAACAAAGGAGAAGAATCCATTCGATTGGACCAAGAGAGACGAACTAGTTAGATTGGACAAAGGAGACGAACTCCCGAGACTGATAAAAGGAGACAAACACAGTAGATTGGACCAAAAGGAGAGAAACTTCTTAGATTGGATCAAGAGGAGATGAACTTCTTAGATTGTTTACTCTTGGTCCAATCTAACCGACTTCGTCTCCTTTTAGTCTAATCTAAGGGAGTTCGTCTCCTTTTGGTCCAATGTAACATAGTTCGTCTCCTCTTGGTCCAATCTAAAGAGTTTCTCTCCTTTTGGTACAATCTAACCGAGTTCGTCTCCTCTTGGTCCAATCTAAGGAGTTCGTCTCCTTTTGGTCCAATCTAACCGAGTTCATCTCCTGTTGCTCTAATCTAAGGGAGTTCGTCACCTTTTGGTCCAATCTAACCTAGTTTGTCTCCTCTTGGTCCAATCTAAGGAGTTTCTCTCCTTTTGGTCCGATCTAACTATGTTGGTCTCTTTTCCATCCAGTCTAAGGAAGTTCGTCTCCATTTGGTACAATCTAACCTAGTTCATCTCCTCTTGGTCCAATCTAAGGAGTTCCTCTCCTTTTGGTCCAATCTAACAGAGTTCGTCTCCTCGTGGTCCATTCTAAGGAGTTCGTCTCCTCTTGATCCAATCTAAGGTGTTTCTCTCCTTTTGGTCAATCTAACATGTGTTGTATCGGTTCATCCCGTCTAACGGGAGTTCGTCTCTTTTGGTCCAATCTAACCGAGTTCGTCTCCTTTTAGCTTATCTAAGGGAGTTCTTCTCCTTTTGGTCCAATCTAACTTAGTTCGTCTCCTCTTGGTCCAATCTATGAATAGTCCTCTTTTGGTCAAATCTAACCTACTTCGTCTCCTTTTATTCTTATCTAAGGGAGTTCTTCTCCTTTTGGTCCAATCTAACTTAGTTCGTCTCCCCTTGGTCCAATCTAAGGAGTTCTTCTCCTTTTGGTCCAATCTAATTTAGTTCATCTCCTCTTGGTCCAATCGAAGGAGTTTGTCGCCTTTTGGTCCAATCTAACGTAGTTCTTCTGCTCTTGGTCCAATCTAATGCGTTCTTCCCCTTTTGGTCCAATCTAACCGAGGTCGATTCCTTTTGGTCTTATCTAAGGGAGTTCATCTTCTTTTGGTCCAATCTAACCTAGTTCGTCTCCTTATGGTCCATTCTAAGGAGTTCGTCTCCATTTGGTCCAAGCTAACCGAGTTCGTCTCCTTTTGGTCCAATCTAACCAAGTTTGTTTACTCTTGGTCCAATCTAACCGACTTCGTCTCCTTTTAGTCTAATCTAAGGGAGTTCTTCTCCTTTTGGTCCAATCTAACGTAGTTCGTCTCCTCTTGGTCCAATCTAAGGAGTTCGTCTCCTTTTGGTCCAATCTAACCGAGTTCGTTCCTTTTTGGCCTAATCTAAGAGAGTTCGTCTTGTTTTGGTCCAATCTAAGGAGTTCGTTTCCTTTTGGTCCAATCTAACCGAGGTCGTCTCCTTTGGTCGAATCGAAGGGAGTTCGTCCCTCTTTGTTCAATCTAGCATATGTAGTTCGTCTCCTCTTGGTCCAATCCTAGGAGTTCGTCTCCTTGTGGTCTAATCTTTGGAAGTTCGTCTCCTCTTGGTCCAATCTAAGGAGTTCGTCTCCTTTTGGTCCAATCTAGGGGAATTCGTCTCATGTTGGTCCAATCTAAGGAGTTCGTCTCGTTTTGGTCCAATCTAAGAAATTGGGTCTCCTCTGGGACCACTTAAGGAGTTCGTCTCCTTTTTGTCCAATCTAAGTGAGTTCGTCTCCTCTAGGTCCAATATAAGGGAGTTGGTCTCTTCTTGGTCCAATCTAAGGAGTTGGTATCCTCTTGGTCTAATCTTAGGGAGTTCGTCTCCTCTTGGTCCAATCTAAGGGTGTTGTTCGCCTATTGGTCCAATCTAAGGGAGTTGGTAACCTCTTGGCCCAATCTAAGGAGTTCGTCTCCTCATGATCCAATCATGGGGAGTTCGTCTCCTTTTGGTCCAATCTAAGGAGTTCGTCTCCTCTTTGTCCAATCTATGGGAGTTCAGCTCCTCCTGGTCTAATCTAAGGAGGTCGGCTCCTCTTGGTCGAATCTATGAAAATTCGGCTCCTCTTTCTCGAATATAGCGTAATTTGTCTGATCTTGGTCCAATCGAAGGAGTTCGCCTCCTTTTAGACAATCTAAGGAGTTCGGCTCTTCTTGGTCCAATCTAAGGGAGTTCGTCCACTATTGGTCCAATCTAAGGAGTTCGTCTCCTCTTGAACCAATCTATGGGAGTTTATCTCTTCTTCGTCCAATCTAAGGAGTTCGTCTCCTCTCGGTGCAATCTCACGGAGTTCGTCTCCTTTTGGCCTAATCTAAGGCATTCGTCTCCTCATGATCCAATCTTGGGGAGGTCATCCCCTTTCGGTCCAATCTAAGGAGTTCGTTTTCTGTTTGTCCAATCTAAGGGAGTTCGTCTCCTTTTGGTCCAATCTAACCTAGTTCGTCTCCTCTTGGTCCAATCTAAGGAGTTCTTCTCCTTTTGGTCCAATATAACCGAGTTCGTCTCCTTTTGGTCCAATCTAACCGAGTTCGTCTCCTCTTGGTCCAATCTAAGGAGTTCGTCTCCTTTTTGTCCAATCTAACCGAGTTCGTCTCCTTTTGGTCGAATCGAAGGGAGTTTGTCTCCTTTTGGTCCAATCTAACCGAGTTCGTCTCCTTTTAGTCTTATCTAAGGGAGTTCTTCTCCTTTTGGTCCAAGCTAACCGAGTTCGTCTCCTTTTGGTCTAATCGAAGGAGTTCGTCATCTTTTGGTCCAATCTAACCAAGTTTGTTTACTCTTGGTCCAATCTAACCGACTTCGTCTCCTTTTGGTCTAATCTAAGGGAGTTCGTCTCCTTTTGGTCCAATCTAACCTAGTTCGTCTCCTCTTGGTCCAATCTAAGGAGTTCATCTCCTTTTGGTCCAATCTAACCGAGTTCATCTCTTTTTGATCCAATCTAACCTAGTTCGTCTCCTCTTGGTCCAATCTAAGGAGTTCATCTCTTTTTGGTCCAATCTAACCGAGTTCGTCTACTTTTGGTCTTATCTAAGGGAGTTCATCTCCTTTTGGTCAAATCTATCGTAGTTCTTCTCCTCTTGGTCCAATCTATTGAGTTCGTCTCCTTTTGGTCCAATCTAACCAAGTTCGTCTCCTTTTAGTCTTATCTAAGGGAGTTCGTCACCTTTTCGTCCAATCTAACCTAGTTCGTCTCCTCTTGGTCCAATCTAAGGAGTTTCTCTCCTTTTGGTACAATCTAACCGAGTTCGTCTCCTCTTGGTCCAATCTAAGGAGTTCGTCTCCTTTTGGTCCAATCTAACCTAGTTCGTCTCCTCTTGGTCCAATCTAAGGAGCTCGTCTTCTTTTGGTCCAATCGTAGGAAGTTAGTCTCCCCTTGGTCCAATCTAAGGAGTTCGTCTCCTTTTGGTGCAATCTAACCAAGTTTGTTTACTCTTGGTCCAATCTAACCGAGTTCGTCTCCTTTTGGTATAATCTAAGGGAGTTCGTCTCCTTTTGGTCCAATCTAACCTAGTTCGTCTCCTCTTGGTCCAATCTAAGGAGTTCATCTCCTTTTGGTCCAATCTAACCGAGTTCTTCTCCTTTTGGTCCAATCTAACTTAGTTCGTCTCCCCTTGGTCCAATCTAAGGAGTTCTTCTCCTTTTGGTCCAATCTAATTTAGTTCATCTCCTCTTGGTCCAATCGAAGGAGTTTGTCGCCTTTTGGTCCAATCTAACGTAGTTCTTCTGCTCTTGGTCCAATCTAATGCGTTCTTCCCCTTTTGGTCCAATCTAACCGAGGTCGATTCCTTTTGGTCTTATCTAAGGGAGTTCATCTTCTTTTGGTCCAATCTAACCTAGTTCGTCTCCTTATGGTCCATTCTAAGGAGTTCGTCTCCTTTTGGTCCAAGCTAACCGAGTTCGTCTCCTTTTGGTCCAATCTAACCAAGTTTGTTTACTCTTAGTCCAATCTAACCGACTTCGTCTCCTTTTAGTCTAATCTAAGGGAGTTCGTCTCCTTTTGGTCCAATCTAACCTAGTTCGTCTCCTCTTGGTCCAATCTAAGGATTTTCTCTCCTTTTGGTCCAATCTAACTGTGTTTGTCTCCTTTTCATCCTCTAACCTATTTCGTCTCCCTAACTTGGTCCAATCTAAGGAGTTCGTCTCCCTTTGGTCCAATCTAACCGAGTTCGTCTCCTTTTGGTCGAATCGAAGGGAGTTCGTCCCCTCTTTGTTCAATCTAAGCTAGTTGGTCTCCTCTTGGTCCAATCTAAGGAATTGGTTTCCTCTTGGACCAATCTAAGGAGTTCATCTCCTCTTTGTCCAATCTAAGATAGTTCGTCTCCTCTTGGTCCAATCTAGGGGATTTTGTCCCCTCTTTCTCCTATCTAAGGTAGTTGGTCTCCTCTTGGTCCAATCTAAGAAATTGGTCTCCTCTGGGACCAATCTAAGGAGTTCGTCTCGTCATGTCCAATCTAAGTGAGTTCGCCTCCTCTAGGTCCAATATAAGGGAGTTGGTCTCTTCTTGGTCCAATCTAAGGAGTTGGTATCCTCTTGGTCTAATCTTAGGGAGTTCGTCTCCTCTTGGTCCAATCTAAGGGTGTTGTTCGCCTATTGGTCCAATCTAAGGGAGTTGGTAACCTCTTGGCCCAATCTAAGGAGTTCGTCTCCTCATGATCCAATCATGGGGAGTTCGTCTCCTTTTGGTCCAATCTAAGGAGTTCGTCTCCTCTTTGTCCAATCTATGGGAGTTCAGCTCCTCCTGGTCTAATCTAAGGAGGTCGGCTCCTCTTGGTCGAATCTATGAAAATTCGGCTCCTCTTTCTCGAATATAGCGTAATTTGTCTGATCTTGGTCCAATCGAAGGAGTTCGCCTCCTTTTAGACAATCTAAGGAGTTCGGCTCTTCTTGGTCCAATCTAAGGGAGTTCGTCCACTATTGGTCCAATCTAAGGAGTTCGTCTCCTCTTGAACCAATCTATGGGAGTTTATCTCTTCTTCGTCCAATCTAAGGAGTTCGTCTCCTCTCGGTGCAATCTCACGGAGTTCGTCTCCTTTTGGCCTAATCTAAGGCATTCGTCTCCTCATGATCCAATCTTGGGGAGGTCATCCCCTTTCGGTCCAATCTAAGGAGTTCGTTTTCTGTTTGTCCAATCTAAGGGAGTTCGTCTCCTTTTGGTCCAATCTAACCTAGTTCGTCTCCTCTTGGTCCAATCTAAGGAGTTCTTCTCCTTTTGGTCCAATATAACCGAGTTCGTCTCCTTTTGGTCCAATCTAACCGAGTTCGTCTCCTCTTGGTCCAATCTAAGGAGTTCGTCTCCTTTTTGTCCAATCTAACCGAGTTCGTCTCCTTTTGGTCGAATCGAAGGGAGTTTGTCTCCTTTTGGTCCAATCTAACCGAGTTCGTCTCCTTTTAGTCTTATCTAAGGGAGTTCTTCTCCTTTTGGTCCAAGCTAACCGAGTTCGTCTCCTTTTGGTCTAATCGAAGGAGTTCGTCATCTTTTGGTCCAATCTAACCAAGTTTGTTTACTCTTGGTCCAATCTAACCGACTTCGTCTCCTTTTGGTCTAATCTAAGGGAGTTCGTCTCCTTTTGGTCTAATCTAAGGAATTCGTCTCTTTTTGGTCCATTCTAACCTATTCGTCTCCTCTTGGGTCCATCCTCAGATTTCATCTCCTTTCTGGTCCCATCTCAACCGGTTCATCTCTTTTTGGTCCAATCTAACCTATTTCGTCCTCCTCTGTCCTCTAAGGAGTTTCATCCTTTTTCGTCCAATCTAACCGAGTTCGTCTCCTTTTGGTCCAATCTAACCAAGTTTGTTTACTCTTGGTCCAATCTAACCGACTTCGTCTCCTTTTAGTCTAATCTAAGGAAGTTCGTCTCCTTTTGGTCCAATCTAACCTAGTTCGTCTCCTCATGGTCCAATCTAAGGGAGTTCGTCTCCTTTTGGTCCAATGTAACATAGTTCGTCTCCTCTTGGTCCAATCTAAAGAGTTTCTCTCCTTTTGGTACAATCTAACCGAGTTCGTCTCCTCTTGGTCCAATCTAAGGAGTTCGTCTCCTTTTGGTCCAATCAAAGGAGTTCGGCTCCTTTTTGGTTCAATCTTAGGAAGTTAGTCTCCCCTTGGTCCAATCTAAGGAGTTCGTCTCCTTTTGGTGCAATCTAACCAAGTTTGTTTACTCTTGGTCCAATCTAACCGAGTTCGTCTCCTTTTGGTCTAATCTAAGGGAGTTCGTCTCCTTTTGGTACAATCTAACCGAGTTCGTCTCCTCTGGGTCTAATCTAAGGAAGTTCGTCTCCTTTTGGTCCAATCTAACCGAGTTCGTCTCCTTTTTATTCTTATCTAAGGGAGTTCATCTCCTCTTGGTCCAACCTAAGTGAGTTCGTCTCCGCTTGGTCCAATCTAAGGGAGTCCGTCACCTCTTTGTCCAATTTAAGGAGTTGGTCTCCTCTTGGTCCAATCTAACCAAGTTCACCTCCTCTTAGTCCAACCTAAGGAGTTCATCTCCTCTTGGTCCAATCTAAGGGAGTTCGTCTCCTCTTTGTCCAATCTAAGGTAGTTGGTCTCCTCTTGGTCCATTCTAAGGGAGTTTGTCCCCTCTTTGTCCAATCTAAGCTAGTTTGTCTCCTCTTGGTCCTATCTAAGGAATTGGTTTCCTCAAGGACCAATCTAAGGAGTTCGTCTCCTCTTTGTCCATCTAAGATAGTTTCGTCTCCTCTTGGTCCCCAATCTAGGGGAGTTTGGTCCCCCTCTTTTCGCCTATCTAAGGTCGAATATGGTCTCCTCTTGGTCCAAATCTAGAACTTGGTCTCCTCCTGGGACCAATCTCGGAGTGTTTCGTCTCTCATGCCCATCTGTGATTCGCCTCCTCTCGGTCCTAAAGGAGTTGGTCTCTTCTTGGTCCACTCTAAGTATTTGGTATCCTCTTGGTCTAATCTAGGGATTTTCGTCTCCCTCGGTCCCAATCTAAGGGTGTTTTCCCTATTGGTCCAATCTAAGGAGGTTGGTAACCCTCTTGGCCCAATCTAAGGAGTTCGTCTCCTCATGATCCAATCATGGGGAGTTCGTCTCCTTTTGGTCCAATCTAAGGAGTTCGTCTCCTCTTTGTCCAATCTATGGGAGTTTAGCTCCTCCTGGTCTAATCTAAGGAGGTCGGCTCCTCTTGGTCGAATCTATGTAAATTCGGCTCCTCTTTCTCGAATATAATGTAATTTGTCTCATCTTGGTCCAATCGAAGGAGTTCGCCTCCTTTTAGACAATCTAAGGAGTTCGGCTCTTCTTGGTCCAATCTAAGGGAGTTCGTCCACTATTGGTCCAATCTAAGGAGTTCGTCTCCTCTTGAACCAATCTATGGGAGTTTATCTCTTCTTCGTCCAATCTAAGGAGTTCGTCTCCTCTCGGTGCAATCTCACGGAGTTCGTCTCCTTTTGGCCTAATCTAAGGCATTCGTCTCCTCATGATCCAATCTTGGGGAGGTCATCCCCTTTCGGTCCAATCTAAGGAGTTCGTTTTCTGTTTGTCCAATCTAAGGGAGTTCGGCTCTTCTTGGGCCAATCTAAGGGAGTTCGTCTCCTCATGGTCCAATCTAAGGGATTTCATCACCTCTTTGTCCAATCTAAGGAGTTCGTCTGCTATTTGTCCAATGTAAGCGAGTTCATCTCCTCTTAGTCCAATCTAAGTGAGTTGGTCTCCTCTTGGTCCAATCTAACCAAGTTCGCCTCCTCTTGGTCCAACCTAAGGAGTTCGTCTCCTCTTGGTCCAATATAAGTGAGTTCGTCTCCTCTGCGTCAAATCTAAGGGAGTTGGCCTAGTCTTGGTCCAATCTAAGGATTTCGTCCCATCTTTGTCCAATCTAAGGGAGTCGATCTCCTCTTGGTCCAATCTATGGGAGTTCGTGTCCCATTAGTCCAATCTAAGGGAGTTGGTCTGCTCCTGGTCCTATCTAAGGAGTTCGTCTCATCTTCGTCCAATCTAAGGGAGTTCGTCTCCTCTTTGGTCCAATCTAAGGGAGTTCGTCTCTTCTGGCCAATCAAGGGAGTTCGTCTCCTCATGGTCCAATCTAAGGGATTTCATCACCTCTTTGTCCAATCTAAGGAGTTCGTCTGCTATTTGTCCAATGTAAGCGAGTTCATCTCCTCTTAGTCCAATCTAAGTGAGTTGGTCTCCTCTTGGTCCAATCTAACCAAGTTCGCCTCCTCTTGGTCCAACCTAAGGAGTTCGTCTCCTCTTGGTCCAATATAAGTGAGTTCGTCTCCTCTGCGTCAAATCTAAGGGAGTTGGCCTAGTCTTGGTCCAATCTAAGGATTTCGTCCCATCTTTGTCCAATCTAAGGGGGTCGATCTCCTCTTGGTCCAATCTATGGGAGTTCGTGTCCCATTAGTCCAATCTAAGGGAGTTGGTCTGCTCCTGGTCCTATCTAAGGAGTTCGTCTCATCTTCGCCCAATCTAAGGGAGTTCGTCTCCTCTTGGTCCAATCTAAGGGGGTTCGTCTCCTCTTGGTCCAATCTAAGGGAGTTGTCTCCTCTTTGTCCAATTTAAGGAGTTCGTCTGCTATTTGTCCAATCTAAGCGAGTTCATCTCCTCTTGGTACAATCTAAGTGAGTTAGTCTCCTCTTGGTCCAATCTAACGCAGTTGGTCACCTCTTGGTCCAATCTAAGGAGTTGGTCTCCTCTTTGTCCAATCTAACCAAGTTCGCCTCCTCTTGGTCCAATCTAAGGATTTCGTCCCATCTTTGTCCAATCTAAGGGAGTCGGTCTCCTCTTGGTCCAATCTATGGGAGTTTGTCTCCCATTAGTCCAATCTAAGGGAGTTGGTCTCCTCCTGGTCCCATCTAAGGAGTTCGTCTCATCTTTTTCCAATCTAAGGGAGTTCGTCTCCTCTTGGTCCAATCTAAGGGTGTTGTTCGCCTATTGGTCCAATCTAAGGGAGTTGGTAACCTCTTGGCCCAATCTAAGGAGTTCGTCTCCTCATGATCCAATCATGGGGAGTTCGTCTCCTTTTGGACCAATCTAAGGAGTTCGTCTCCTCTTTGTCCAATCTACGGGAGTTCGGCTCCTCCTGGTCTAATTTGAAGAGCTCGGCTCCTCTTGGTCGAATCTAAGTAAGTTCGGCTCCTATTTGTCCATTCTAATGGAATTCCTCCCCTCTTGGTCCAATCGAAGGAGTTCGCCTCCTTTTAGTCCAATCTAAGGAGTTCGGCTCTTCTTGGTCCAATCTAAGGGAGTTTATCTCCTCTTCGTCCAATCTAAGGAGTTCGTCTCCTCTCGGTGCAATCTCACGGAGTTCGTCTCCTCTCGATGCAATCTCACGAAGTTCGTCTCCTTTTGGCCCAATCTAAGGAGTTCGTCTCCTCATGATCCAATCTTGGGGAGTTCGTCTCCTGTTTGTCCAATCTAACGGAGTTCGGCTCCTCCTGGTCCAATCTAAGGGAGTTGGTCTCCTCTTGGTCCAATCTAAGGGAGTTCGTCTCTTCTTGGTCCAACTAAGGGAGTTCGTCTCCTCATGGTCCAATCTAAGGGAGTTCGTTTCCTCTTTGTCCAATCTAAGGAGTTCGTCTGCTATTTATCCAATGTAAGCTAGTTCATCTCCTGTTAGTCCAATCTAAGTGAGTTGGTCTCCTCTTGGTCTAATCTAAGGAGTTGGTCTCCTCTTGGTCCAATCTAACCAAGTTCGCCTCCTCTTGGTCCAACCTAAGGAGTTCGTCTCCTCTTGGTCAAATATAAGTGAGTTCGTCTCCTCTGGGTCAAATCTAAGGCAGTTGGCCTAGTCTTGGTCCAATCTAAGTATTTAGTCCCATCTTTGTCCAATCTAAGGGAGTCGGTCTCCTCTTGGTCCAATCTACGGGAGTTCGTGTCCCATTAGTCCAATCTAAAGGAGTTGGTCTCCTCCTGGTCCAATCTAAGGAGTTCGTCTCATCTTCGTCCAATCTAAGGGTGTTCGTCTCCTCTTGGTCCAAACTAAAGGGGTTTGTCCCCTCTTAGTCCAATCTAAGGGAGTTGTCTCCTCTTTGTCCAATCTAAGGAGTTCGTCTGCTGTTTGTCCAATCTAAGGGAGTTCATCTCCTTTTGGTCCAATCTAAGTGAGTTCATCTCCTCTTGGTCCAATCTAAGGGAGTCGGTCACCTCTTTGTCCAATTTAAGGAGTTGGTCTTCTCTTGGTCCAATCTAACCAAGTTCGCCTCCTCTTAGACCAACCTAAGTAGTTCGCCTCCTCTTGGTCCAATCTAAGGGAGTTCGTCTCCTCTTTGTCCAATCTAAGGTAGTTCGTCTCCTCTTCGTCCAATGTAAGGGAGTTTGTCCCCTCTTGGTCCAATCTAAGGGAGTTCGTCTCCTTTTAGTCCAATCTAATGGAGTTTGTCTCCACATGGTCCAATCTAAGGGACTTCGTCTCCTCTTTGTCCAATCTAAGGAGTCCGTCTGCTATTTGTCTAATGTAAGCGAGTTCGTCTCCCCTTGATCCAATCTAAGGGAGTTTGTCTCCTCTTCGTCCAATCTAAGGAGTTAGTCTGCTGTTTGTCTAATCTTAGGGAGTTCATCTTCTCTTGGTCCAATCTAAGTGAGTTTGTCTCCTCTTGGTCCAATCTAAGGGAGTCGGTCACCTCTTTGTCTAATCTAAGGAGTTGGTCTCCTCTTGGTCCAATCTAACCAAGTTCGCCTCCTCTTAGTCCAACCTAAGTTGTTCGTCTCATCTTGGTCCTATCTAAGGGAGTTCGTCTCCTCTTTGTCCAATCTATGGTAGTTGGTCTCCTCTATGTCTATTCTAAGGTGTTTCTCTCCTCTTGGACCAATCTAAGGAGTTCGTCTCCTCTTTGTCCAATCTAATTGAGTTCGTCTCCTCTAGGTCCTATATAAAGGAGTTGGTCTCCTTTTGGTCCAATTTAAGAGTCTCCTCCTAGTCTAATCTAAGGGAGTTCGTCTCCTCTTGGTCCAATCTAAGGGTATTGGTCTCCCATTGGTCCAATCTAAGGAAGTTAGTAACCTGTTGGCCCAATCTAAGGACTTCGTCTCCTCATGATCCAATCTTGGGGAGTTCGTCTCTTTTTTGTCCAATCCAAGGTGTTCGTCGCCTGTTTGTCCAATCTACGGGAGTTCGGCTCCTCCTTGTCTAATCTACGAGAGTTCGGCTCCTCCTTGTCTAATCTACGAGAGTTTGTGTCCACTTGGTCCAATCTAAGGAGCTTGGCTCCTCTTGGTCGTATCTACGGGAGTTCGTCTCCTCTTGGTCCAATCTAAGGAGTTCGTCTCCTCTTGATCCTTTCTAAGGGAGTTTGTTTCCTCTTCATCTAATCTAAGGAGTTCGTCTCCTCTCGGTGCAATCTAAAGGAGTTCGTCTCCTTTTGCCCCAATCTAAGGAGTTCGTCTCCTCATGATCCAATCTTGGGGTGTTCGCCTCCTTTTGGTCCAATCTAAGGAGTTCGTCTCCTCTATTTCCAATCTAAGGGAGTTCGTCTCCTCTTGGGCCAATCTAAGTGAGTTCGTCTCCTCCTGGTCAAATCTAAGGGAGTTGGCCTAGTCTTGGTCCAATCTAAGGATTTCGTCCCATCTTTGTCCAATCTAAGGGAGTCGGTCTCCTCTTGGTCCAATCTATGGGAGTTCGTCTCCCATTAGTCCAATCTAAGGGAGTTGGTCTCCTCCTGGACCAATCAAAGGAGTTCGTCTCATCTTTGTCCAATCTAAGGGAGTTCGTCTCCTCTTGGTCCAATCTAAGAGAGTCGGTCACCTCTTTGTCCAATCTAAGGAGTTGGTCTCCTCTTGGTCCAATCTAACTAAGTTCGCCTCCTCTTAGTCCAACCTAAGGAGTTCGTCTCCTCTTGGTCCAATCTAAGGGAGTTCGTCTCCTCTTTGTCCAATCTAAGGTAATTGGTCTCCTCTTGGTCCAATCTAAGGGAGTTTATCCCTACTTTGTCCAATCTAAGGTAGTTGGTGTCCTCTTGGTCCTATCTAAGGAATTGGTCTCCTCATGGACCAATCTAAGGAGTTTGTCTCCTCTTTGTCCAATCTAAGTGAGTTCGTCTCCTCTAGGTCCAATATGAGGGAGTTGGTCTCCTCTTGGTCCAATCTAAGGAGTTGGTCTCCTCTTGGTCTAATCTTAGGGAGTTCGTCTCCTCTTGGTCCAATCTAAGGGTGTTGTTCTCCAATTGGTCCAATCTAAGGGAGTTGGTAACCTCTTGGCCCAATCAAAGGAGTTCGTCTCCTTTTGGTCCTTTCTAAGGAGTGCGTCTCCTCTTTGTCCAATCTACGGGAGTTCGGATCCTCCCGGTCTACTCTAAGGAGCTCGGCTCCTCTTGGTCGAATCTAAGTAAGTTCGTCTCCTCTTGGTCCAATCGAAGGAGTTCGCCTCCTTTTAGTCCAATCTAAGGAGTTCGGCTCTTCTTGGTCCAATCTACGGGAGTTCGTTCGTCCAATCTTGGTCCAATCTAAGGGAGTTTGTCTCCTCTTCGTCCAATCTAAGAAGTTCGTCTCCTCTCGGTGCAATCTAATGGAGTTCGTCGCCTGTTTGTCCAATCTAAGGGAGTTCGGCTCTTCCTGGTCCAATCTAAGGGAGTTGGTCTCCTCTTGGTCTAATCTAAGGGAGTTCGTCTCCTCTTGGTCCAATCTAAGGGAGTTCGTCTCCTCATGGTCCAATCTAAAGGAGTTCGTCTCCTCCTTGTCCAATCTAAGGAGTTCGTGTGCTATTTGTCCAATGTAAGAGAGTTCATCTCCTCTTGGTCCAATCTAAGTGAGTTAGTCTCCTCTTGGTCCAATCTAAGGCAGTTGGTCACCTCATGGTCCAATCTAAGGAGTTGGTCTTCTCTTGGTCCAATCTAACCAAGTTCGCCTCCTCTTGGTCCAACCTAAGGAGTTCGTCTCCTCTTGGTCCAATCTAAGTGACTTTGTCCCTTCTTGGTCAAATCAAAGGGAGTTAGCCTAGTCTTCGTCCAATCAAAGGATTTCGTCCCATCTTTGTCCAATCTAGGTGAGTTCGTCTCCTCTTGGTCCAATCTAAGTGTGTTTGTCTCCTCTTGGTCCAATCTAAAGACTTCCTCTCATCTTTGTCCAATCTAAGGGAGTTCGTCTCTTTTTGGTCCAATCTAAAGAAGTTGGTGTCCTCTTCGTCGAATCTAGGGGAGTTTGCCTCCTCTTGGTCCAATCGAAGCAGTTCGCCTCCTTTTAGTCCAATCTAAGGAGTTCGGCTTTTCTTGGTCCAATATGAGGGAGTTCGTCTCCTCTTGGTCCAATCTAAGGAGTTCGTCACCCCTTGATTCTATCTAAAGGGAGATTGTCTCCTCTTCGTCCA
Source organism: Melaleuca alternifolia (assembly GCA_019926035.1). Lineage (NCBI taxonomy): Eukaryota > Viridiplantae > Streptophyta > Magnoliopsida > Myrtales > Myrtaceae > Melaleuca > Melaleuca alternifolia. The sequence continues at coordinate 21,089 of JAGKPW010002579.1, read as the reverse complement.
ATCTAAGGAGTTCATCTCCTTTCGGTGCAATCAAAGGGAGTTCGTCTCCTTATGGTCCAATCTAAGGAGTTGGTCTCCTCTTTTTCCAATCTAAGGGAGTTCGGTTCCTCCTGGTCCAATCTAAGGGAGTTCGTCTCCTCTTGGTCCAATCTAAGGAGTTCGGCTCCTCTTTTTCCAATCTAAGGGAGTTCGGCTCCTCCTGGTCCAATCAAAGGGAGTTCATCTCCTCTTGGTCCAATCTAAGGAGGTCGACTCCTCTTGGTCCAATCTAAGGAGTTCGCCTACTTTTAGTCCAATCTAAGGGAGTTGGTCTCCTCTTGGTCCAATCTAAGGGAGTTGGTCTCCTCTAGGTCTAATCTAAAGGAGTTGGTATCCTCTCGGTCCAAACTAAGGAGTTCGTCTCCTCTTGGTCCAATCTAGGTGAGTTGGTCTCCTCTTGGTCCAATCTAAGGGAGTTTGTCTCCTCTTGGTCCAATCTAAAGAGTTCCTCTCATCTTTGTCCAATCTAAGGGAGTTCGTCTCTTTTTGGTCCAATCTAAAGAAGTTGGTTTCCTCTTGGTCCAATCTAAGGGAGTTCGTCTCCTCTTGGTCTAAACTTAGCAGTTTGTCTCCTCTTGGGCCAATCTAAGTGAGTTCGTCTCCATATTGTCCAATCTAAGAGAGCTGGTCTCCTCTTAATCAAATCTAAGGACTTCCTCTCATCTTTGACCAATATAAGGGAGTTGGTCTCCTCTTGGTCCAATCTAAGGGAGTTTGTCTCCCCTCGGTCCAATCTAAAGAGTTCGTCTCCTCTTGGTCCAAACTAAAGAGTTCGTCTCCTCTTGGGCCAAACTAAGTGAGTTCGTCTCTTCTTGATCAAATCTAAAGGAGTTGGTCCAATTAAAGGAGTTCTTCTCCTCTGGGTCCAATCTAAGGAGTTCGTTCCCTCTTGGTCCAATCTAAGGAGTTCATCTGCTATTTGTCCAATCTAAGCGAGTTCATCTCCTCTTGGTACAATCTAAGTGAGTTAGTCTCCTCTTGGTCCAATCTAAGGCAATTGGTCACCTCTTGGTCCAATCTAAGGAGTTGGTCTCCTCTTGGTCCAATCTATGGGAGTTCGTCTCCATTTGGCGTAATCTAAGGAGTTCGTCTCATCTTTGTCCAATTTAAGGGAGTCCATCTCCTCTTGGTCCAATCTAAGTGAGTTCGTCTGTTCTTGGTCCAATCTAAAGGAATTGGTCTCCTCTTGGTCCAATCTAAGGACTTCGTCTCCTTTTGATCCAAACTAAGGAGTTCGTCTCCTCTTGGGCCAATATAAGTGAGTTCGTCTCTTCTTGGTCCAATCTAAAGAAGTTTGTCTCCTCTTGGTCCAATCTAAGCGAGTTCTTCTCCTCTTGGTCCAATCTTAGGAGTTCGTCTCCTCTTGGTCTAAACTAAGGAGTTCGTCTCCTCTTGGGCCAATCTAAGTGAGTTCGTCTCCATATTGTCCAATCTAAGAGAGCTGGTCTCCTCTTAATCAAATCTAAGGAGCTCTTCTCATCTTTGTCCAATCTAAGGGAGTTGGTCTCCTCTTGGTCCAATCTAAGGGAGTTTGTCTCCCCTCGGTCCAATCTAAGGAGTTCGTCTCCTCTTGGTCCAAACTAAGGAGTTCGTCTCCTCTTGGGCCAAACTAAGTGAGTTCGTCTCTTCTTGATCAAATCTAAAGGAGTTGGTCCAATTAAAGGAGTTCTTCTCCTCTGGGTCCAATCTAAGGAGTTCGTCCCTCTTGGTCCAATCTAAGGAGTTCATCTGCTATTTGTCCAATCTAAGCGAGTTCTCACCTCTTGGTACAATCTAAGTGAGTTAGTCTCCTCTTGGTCCAATCTAAGGCAGTTGGTCACCTCTTGGTCCAATCTAAGGAGTTGGTCTCCTCTTGGTCCAATCTAAGGGAGTTCTTCTCCATTTGGCCTAATCTAAGGAGTTCGTCTCATCTTTGTCCAATTTAAGGGAGTCCGTCTCCTTTTGGTCCAATCTAAGTGAGTTCGTCTGTTCTTGGTCCAATCTAAGGGAGTTGGTCTCCTCTTGGTCCAATCTAAGGAGTTCGTCTCGTCTTGGTCCAAACTAAGGAGTTCGTCTCCTCTTGGGCCAATCTAAGTGAGTTCGTCTCTTCTTGGTCCAATCTAAAGAAGTTGTTCTCCTCTTGGTCCAATCTAAGCGAGTTCTTCTCCTCTTGGTCCAATCTTAGGAGTTCGTCTCCTCTTGGTCCAAACATAGGAGTTCATCTCCTCTTGGGCCAATCTAAGTGAGTTCGTCTCCATATTGTCCAATCTAAGAGAGCTGGTCTCCTCTTAATCAAATCTAAGGAGTTACTCTCATCTTTCTCCTATCTAAGGGAGTTGGTCTCCTCTTGGTCCAATCTAAGGGAGTTTGTCTCCCCTCGGCCCAATCTAAGGAGTTTGTCTGCTCTTGGTCCAAACTAAGGAGTTCGTCTCCTCTTGGGCCAAACTAAGTGAGTTCGTCTCTTCTTGATCAAATCTAAAAGAGTTGGTCCAATTAAAGGAGTTCTTCTCCTCTGGGTCCAATCTAAGGTGTTCGTCCCCTCTTGGTCCAATCTAAGGAGTTCATTTGCTATTTGTCCAAACTAAGCGAGTTCATCTCCTCTTGGTCCAATCTAAGTAAGTCAGTCTCCTCTTGGTCCAATCTAAGGCAGTTGGTCACCTCTTGGCCCAATCTAAGGAGTTGGTCTCCTCTTGGTCCAATCTAACCAAGTTCGCCTCCTCTTGGTCCAACCTAAGGAGTTCGTCTCCTCTTGGTCCAATCTAAGGTAGTTGGTCTCCTCTTTGTCCAATCTAATGGAGTTTGTCCCCTCTTTGTCCAATCTATGGTAGTTGGTCTCCTCTTGGTCCAATCTAAGGGAGTTCTTCTCCATTTGGCCTAATCTAAGGAGTTCGTCTCATCTTTGTCCAATTTAAGGGAGTCCGTCTCCTTTTGGTCCAATCTAAGTGAGTTCGTCTGTTCTTGGTCCAATCTAAGGGAGTTGGTCTCCTCTTGGTCCAATCTAAGGAGTTCGTCTCGTCTTGGTCCAAACTAAGGAGTTCGTCTCCTCTTGGGCCAATCTAAGTGAGTTCGTCTCTTCTTGGTCCAATCTAAAGAAGTTGTTCTCCTCTTGGTCCAATCTAAGCGAGTTCTTCTCCTCTTGGTCCAATCTTAGGAGTTCGTCTCCTCTTGGTCCAAACATAGGAGTTCATCTCCTCTTGGGCCAATCTAAGTGAGTTCGTCTCCATATTGTCCAATCTAAGAGAGCTGGTCTCCTCTTAATCAAATCTAAGGAGTTACTCTCATCTTTCTCCTATCTAAGGGAGTTGGTCTCCTCTTGGTCCAATCTAAGGGAGTTTGTCTCCCCTCGGCCCAATCTAAGGAGTTTGTCTGCTCTTGGTCCAAACTAAGGAGTTCGTCTCCTCTTGGGCCAAACTAAGTGAGTTCGTCTCTTCTTGATCAAATCTAAAAGAGTTGGTCCAATTAAAGGAGTTCTTCTCCTCTGGGTCCAATCTAAGGTGTTCGTCCCCTCTTGGTCCAATCTAAGGAGTTCATTTGCTATTTGTCCAAACTAAGCGAGTTCATCTCCTCTTGGTCCAATCTAAGTAAGTCAGTCTCCTCTTGGTCCAATCTAAGGCAGTTGGTCACCTCTTGGCCCAATCTAAGGAGTTGGTCTCCTCTTGGTCCAATCTAACCAAGTTCGCCTCCTCTTGGTCCAACCTAAGGAGTTCGTCTCCTCTTGGTCCAATCTAAGGTAGTTGGTCTCCTCTTTGTCCAATCTAATGGAGTTTGTCCCCTCTTTGTCCAATCTATGGTAGTTGGTCTCCTCTAGGTCCAATCTATGGTGTTGGTCTCCTCTTGCACCAATCTAAGGAGTTCGTCTCCTCTTTGTCCATTCTAATTGACTTCATCTCCTCTAGGTCCAATCTAAAGGAGTTTGTCTCCTTTTGGTCCAATTTAAGAGTCTCCTCTATGTCTAATCTAAGGGAGTTCATCTCGTCTTGGTCCAATCTAAGGGTATTGGTCTCCCATTAGTCCAATCTAAGGGAGTTGGTAACCTCTTGGCCCAATCTAAGGACTTCGTCTCCTCATGATCCAATCTTGGCGAGTTCGTCTCTTTTTTGTCCAATCTGAGGAGTTCGTCGCCTGTTTGTCCAATCTACGGGAGGTCGGCTCCTCCTTGTCTAATCTACGAGAGTTTGTGTCCACTTGGTCCAATCTAAGGAGCTCGGCTCCTCTTGGTCGAATCTAAGGGAGTTCGTCTCCTCTTGGTCCAATCGAAGGAGTTCACCTCCTTTTAGTCCAATCTAAGGAGTTCGGCTCTTGTTGGTCCAATCTAAGGGAGTTCGTCTCCTTTTGGTCCAATCTAAGGAGTTCGTCTCCTCTTGATCCTCTCTAAGGGAGTTTGTTTCCTCTTCGTCTAATCAAAGGAGTTCGTCTCCTCTCGGTGTAATCTAAGGGAGTTCGTTTCCTTTTGGCCCAATCTAAGGAGTTCGTCTCCTTATGATCCAATCTTGGGGTGTTCGCCTCCTTTTGGTCCAATCTAAGGAGTTCGTCTACTCTAGGTCCAATCTAAGGAGTTCTACTCCTCTATTTCCAATCTAAGGGAGTTTAGCTCCTCCTGGTCCAATCTAAGGGAGTTTGTCTCCTCTTGGGCCAATCTAAGTGAGTTCGTCTCCTCCTGGTCAAATCTAAGGGAGTTGGCCAAGTCTTGGTCCAATCTAAGGATTCCGTCCCATCTTTGTCCAATCTAAGGGAGTCGGTCTCCTCTTGGTCTAATCTATGGGAGTTCGTCTCCCATTAGTTCAATCTAAGGGAGTTGGTCTCCTCCAGGTCCAATCTAAGGAGTTCGTCTCATCTTTGTCCAATCTTAGGGAGTTCGTCTCTTCTTGGTCCAATCAAAGGGGGTTCGTCTCATCTTGGTCCAATATAAGGGAGTTCGTCTCCTCTTTGTCCAATCTAAGGAGTTTGTCTGCTGTTTTTCCAATCTAAGGGAGTTCATCTCCTCTTGGTCCAACCTAAGTCAGTTCGTCTCCTCTTGGTCCAATCTAAGGGAGTCCGTCACCTCTTTGTCCAATTTAAGGAGTTGGTCTCCTCTTGGCCCAATCTAACCAAGTTCGCCTCCTCTTAGTCCAACCTAAGGAGTTCGTCTCCTCTTGGTCCAATCTAAGGGAGTTCGTCTCCTCTTTGTCCAATCTAAGGTAGTTGGTCTCCTCTCGGTGCAATCTCACGGAGTTCGTTTCCTTTTGGCCCAATCTAAGGAGTTCGTCTCCTCATGCTCCAATCTTGGGGAGTTCGTCCCCTTTTGGTCCAATCCAATCTTTCGTCTCCTTTGTTCAATCTAAGGGAGTTCGGCTCCTCTTGGTCCATCTAAGGAGTTGGTCTCCTCTTGGTCCAATCTAAGGGAGTTCGTCTCCTCTTGGACCAATCTAAGGGAGTTCGTCTCCTCATGGTCCAATTAAGGGAGTTCGTCACCTCTTTGTCCAATCTAAGGAGTTCGTCTGCTATTTGTCCAATGTAAGTGAGTTCATCCCCTCTTAGTCCAATCTAAGTGAGTTGGTCTCCTCTTGGTCCAATCTAAGGTAGTTGGTCACCTCTTGGTCCAATCTAAGGAGTTGGTCTCCTCTTGGTCCAATCTAACCAAGTTCGCCTCCTCTTGGTCCAACCTAAGGAGTTCGTCTTCTCTTGGTCCAATATAAGTTAGTTCGTCTCCTCTGCGTCAAATCTAAGGGAGTTGGCCTAGTCTTGATTCAATCTAAGGATTTCGTCCCATCTTTGTCTAATCTAAGGGAGTCGGTCTCCTCTTGGTCCAATCTATGGGAGTTCGTGTCCCATTAGTCCAATCTAAGGGAGTTGGTCTCCTCCTGGTCCAATCTAAGGAGTTGATCTCATCTTCGTCCAATCTAAGGGAGTTCGTCTCCTCTTGGTCCAATCTTAGGGGGTTCGTCTCCTCTTGGTCCAATCTAAGGGATTTCATCTCCTGTTGGTCCAATCTAAGTGAGTTCGTCTCCTCGTGGTCCAATCTAAGGGAGTCGGTCACCTTTTTGTCCAATTTAAGGAGTTGGTCTCCTCTTTGTCCAATCTAACCAAGTTCGCCCCCTCTTAGTCCAACCTAAGGAGTTCGTCTCCTCTTGGTCCAATCTAAGGGAGTTCGTCTGCTCTTTGTCCAATCTAAGGTAGTTCGTTTCCTCTTCGTCCAATCTAAGGGAGTTTGTCCCTTCTTGGTCCAATCTAAGGGAGTTCGTCTCCTCTTGGTCCAATCTAATGGAGTTTGTCTCCTCATGGTCCAATCTAAGGGACTTCGTCTCCTCTTTGTCCGATCTAAGGAGTCTGTCAGCTATTTGTCCAATGTAAGCGAGTTCGTCTCCCCTGGATATAATCTAAGGCAGTTTGTCTCCTCTTCGTCCAATCTAAGGAGTTCGTCTCCTTTCAGTGCAATCGAAGGGAGTTCGTTTCCTTGTGGTCCAATCTAAGGACTTTGTCTCCTCTTTTTCCACTATAAGGGAGTTCGGCTCCTCCTGGTCCAATCCAAGGGAGTTCGGCTCCTCTTTTTCCAATCTAAGGGAGTTCGGCTCCTCCTGGGCCAATCAAAGGGAGTTCGTCTCCTCTTTGTCCAATCTAAGGAGTTCGACTTCTCTTGGTCGAATCTAAGGAATTCGCCACCTTTTAGTCCAATCTAAGGGAGTTGGTCTCCTCTTGGTCCAAACTAAGGGAGTTGGTCTCCTCTAGGTCTAATCTAAAGGAGTTGGTATCTCTCGGTCCAAACTAAGCAGTTCGTCTCCTCTTGGTCCAATATAGGTGAGTTCGTCTCCTCTTGGTCCAATCTAAGGGAGTTTGTCTCCTCTTGGTCCAATCTAAAGAGTTCGTCTCCTCTTTGTCCAATCTAAGGGAGTTCGTCTCCATTTGGCCTAATCTAAGGTGTTTTTTTTTTTTTGGTAATGGCCTAATCTAATCTTCGTCTCCTCTTTATCCAATTTAAGGGAGTCTGTCTCCTCTTGGTCCAATCTAAGTGAGTTCCTCTGTTCTTGGTCCAATCTAAGGGAGTGGGTCTCCTCTTGGTCCAATCTAAGGAGTTCGTCTCCTCTTGGTCCAAACTAAGGAGTTCGTCTCCTTTTGGGCCAATCTAAGTGAGTTCGTCTCTTCTTGGTCCAATCTAAAGAAGTTGGTCTCCTCTTGGTCCAATCTAAGGGATTTCTTCTCCTCTTGGTCCAATCTTTGGAGTTCGTCTCCTCTTGGTCCAAACTTAGGAGTTCGTCTCCTCTTGGGCCAATCTAAGTGAGTTCGTCTCCATATTGTCCAATCTAAGAGAGCTGGTCTCATCTTAATCAAATCTAAGGAGTTCTTCTCATCTTTGTCCAATCTAAGGGAGTTGGTCTCCTCTTGGTCCCATCTAAGGGAGTTTGTCTCCCCTTGGTCCAATCTAAGGAGTTCGTCTCCTCTTGGTCCAAACTAAAGAGTTCGTCTCCTCTTGGGCCAATCTATGGGAGTTCGTCTCCTCTTTGTCAAATCTAAGGAGTTCGTCTGCTATTTGTCCAATCTAAGCGAGTTCATCTCCTCTTGGTCCAATCTAAGTGAGTTAGTCTCCTCTTGGTCCAATCTAAGGCAGTTGGTCACCTCTTGGTCCAATCTAAGGAGTTGGTCTCCTCTTTGTCCAATCTAACCAAGTTCGCCTCCTCTTGGTCCGATCTAAGGATTTCGTCCCATCTTTGTCCAATCTAAGGGAGTCGGTCTCCTCTTGGTCCAATCTATGGGAGTTCATCTCCCATTAATCCGATCTAAGGGAGTTGGTCTCCTCCTGGTCCCATCTAAGGAGTTCGTCTCATCTTTGTCCAATCTAAGGGAGTTCGTCTCCTCTTGGTCCAATCTAATGGAGTTTGTCCTCATGGTCCAATCTAAGGGACTTCGTCTCCTTTTTGTCCAATCTAAGGAGTTTGTCTGCTATTTGTCCAATGTAAGCAAGTTCATCTCCTCTTGGTCCAATCTATGCGAGTTCGTCCCCTCTTTGTCCAATTTGAGGTTGTTGGTCTCCTCTTGGTCCAATCTAAGAAGTTGGTCTCCTCTTGGACCAATCTAAGGAGTTCGTCTCCTCTAGGTCCAATCTAAGGGAGTTGGTCTCCTCTTGTTCAAATTTAAGGAGTCTTCTCTTGGTCTAATCTAAGGGAGTTCGTCTCCTCTTGGTCCAATCTAAGGGTGTTGGTCTCTTATTGGTCCAATCTAAGGGAGTTGGTAACCTTTTGGCCCAATCTAAGGACTTCGTCCCCTCTAGATCCAATCTTGGGGAGTTCGTCTCCTCTTGGTCCAATCAAAGGAGTTCGTCTACTCTTTGTCCAATCTACGGGAGTTCGCGTCCTCTTGGTCTAATCGAAGGAGCTTAGCTCCTCTTGGTCGAATCTAAGGGAGTTTGTCTCCGCTTGGTCCAGTCGAAGCAGTTCGCCTCCTTTTAGTCCAATCTAAGGAGTTCGGCTCTTCTTGGTCCAATCTAAGGGAGTTCGTCTCCTCTTGTTCCAATCTAAAGAGTTTGTCTCCCCTTGATCCAATCTAAGGGAGTTTGTCTCCTCTTCCTCCAATCTAAGGAGTTCGTCTCCTTTTGGTGCAATAGAAGGGAGTTCGTCTCCTTGTGGTCTAATCTAAGGAGTTTGTCTCCTCTTTTTCCACTCTAAGGGAGTTCGGCTCCTCCTGGTCCAATCTAAGGGAGTTCGTCTCCTCTTGGTCCAATCTAAGGAATTCGGCTCCTCTTTTTCCAATCTAAGGGAGTTCGTCTCCTCTTGGTCCAATCTAAGGGTGTTGCTCTCTTAATGGTCCAATCTAAGGGAGTTGGTAACCTTTTGGCCCAGTCTAAGGACTTCGTCCCCTCTTGATCCAATCTTGGGGAGTTTGTCTCCTCTTGGTCCAATCAAAGGAGTAAGTCTACTCTTTGGCCAATCTACGGGAGTTCGGCTCCTCCTAGTCTAACCTACGGGAGTTTGCGTCCTCTTGGTCTAATCGAACGAGCTCAGCTCCTCTTGGTCGAATCTAAGGGAGTTCATTTCCTCTTGGTCCAATCGAAGCAGTTCGCCTCCTTTTAGTCTAATCTGAGGAGTTCAGCTCTTCTTCGTCCAATCTAAGGGAGTTCGTCTCCTCTTGGTCCAATCTAAGGAGTTCGTCTCCTCTTGATCCAATCTAAGGGAGTTTGTCTCATCTTCATCCAATTTATGGAGTTCGTCTCCTCTCGATGCAATCTACGGGAGTTCGTCTATTTTTGGCCCAATCTAAGGAGTTTGTCTCCTCACGATCTAATCTTGTGGAGTTCGTCTCCTTTTGGTCCAATCTAAGGAGTTTGTCTCCTCTTTTTCAAATCTGAGGGAGTTTGGCTCCTCCAGGTCCAAACTAAGGGAGTTCGTTTCCTCTTGGTCCAATCTAAGGAGTTCGGCTCCTCTTTTTCCAATCTAAGGGAGTTCGGCTCCTCTTGGGCCAATCAAAGGGAGTTCGTCTCCTCTTGGTCCAATCTAAGGAGTTCGACTCCCCTTGGTCCAATCTAAGGAATTTGCCTCCTTTTAGTCCAATCTAAGGGAGTTCGTCTCCTCTTGATTCAATCTAAGGGAGTTGGTCTCCTCTAGGTCTAATCTAAAGGAGTTGGTATCCTCTCGGTCCAAACTAAGGAGTTCGTCTCCTCTTGGTCCAATCTAGGTGAGTTCGTCTCCTCTTGGTCCAATCTAAGGGAGTTTATCTCTTCTTGGTCCAATCTAAAGAGTTCGTCTCCTCTTTGTCCAATCTAAGGGAGTTCGTCTCCTCTTGGTCCAATCTAAGGGAGTTCGTCTCCATTTGGCCTAATCTAAGGAGTTTGTCTCCTTTTTATCCAAGTTAAGGGAGTCGGTCTCCTCTTGGTCCAATCTAAGTGAGTTCCTCTGTTCTTGGTCCAATCTAAGGGAGTGGGTCTCCTCTTGGTCCAATCTAAGGAGTTCGTCTCCTCTTGGTCCAAACTAAGGAGTTTGTTTCCTCTTTGGCCAATCTAAGTGAGTTCGTCTCTTCTTGGTCCAATCTAAAGTTGGTCTCCTCTTGGTCCAATCTAAGGGAGTTCTTCTCCTCTTGGTCCAATCTTAGGAGTTCATCTCCTCTTGGTCCAAACTTAGTAGTTTTTTTTTTTTGGTGAACTCCTCTTGGGCCAATCTAAGTGAGTTCGTCTCCATATTGTCCAATCTAAGAGAGTTGGTCTCCTCTTAATGAAATCTAAGGAGTTCCTCTCATCTTGGTCCAATCTAAGGGAGTTTGTCCCCCCTCGGTCCAATCTAAGGAGTTCGTCTCCTCTTGGTCCAAACTAAGGAGTTTGTCTCCTCTTGGGCCAAACTAAGTGAGTTCGTCTCTTCTTGATCAAATCTAAAGGAGTTGGTCCAATTAAAGGAGTTCTTCTCCTCTGGGTCCAATCTAAGGAGTTCGTCGCCTCTTGGTCCAATCTAAGGAGTTCATCTGCTATTTGTCCAATCTAAGCGAGTTCATCTCCACTTGGTACAATCTAAGTGAGTTAGTCTCCTCTTGGTCCAATCTAAGGCAGTTGTTCACCTCTTGGTCCAATCTAAGGAGTTGGTCTCCTCTTGGTCCAATCTAAGGGAGTTCGTCTCCATTTGGCCTAATCTAAGGAGTTCGTCTCATCTTTGTCCAATTTAAGGGAGTCCATCTCCTCTTGGTCCAATCTAAGTGAGTTCGTCTGTTCTTGGTCCAATCGAAGGGAGTTGGTCTCCTCTTGGTCCAATCTAAGGAGTTCGTCTCCTCTTAGTCCAAATTAAGGAGTTCGTCTCCTCTTGGGCCAATCTAAGAGAGTTCGTCTCTTCTTGGTCCAATCTAAAGAAGTGGGTCTCCTCTTGGTCCAATCTAAGCGAGTTCTTATCCTCTTGGTCCAATCTTAGGAGTTCGTCTCCTCTTGGTCCAAACTTAGCAGTTCATCTCCTCTTGGGCCAACCTAAGTGAGTTCGTCTCCATATTGTCCAATCTAAGAGAGCTGGTCTCCTCTTAATCAAATCTAAGGAGTTCCTCTCATCTTTGTCCAATCTAAGGGAGTTGGTCTCCTCTTGGTCCCATCTATGGGAGTTTGTCTCCCCTCGGTCCAATCTAAGGAGTTCGTCTCCTCTTGGTCCAAACTAAGGAGTTCGTCTCCTCTTGGTCAAACTAAGTGAGTTCGTCTCTTCTTGATCAAATCTAAAGGAGTTGGTCCAATTAAAGGAGTTCTTCTCCTCTGGGTCCAATCTAAGGAGTTCGTCCCCTCTTGGTCCAATCTAAGGAGTTGATTTGCTATTTGTCCAATCTGAGCGAGTTCATCTCCTCTTGGTCCAATCTAAGTAAGTTAGTCTCCTCTTGGCCCAATCTAAGGAGTTGGTCTCCTCTTGGTCCAATCTAACCAAGTTCGCCTCCTCTTGGTCGAACCTAAGGAGTTCGTCTCCTCTTAGTCCAATCTAAGGGAGTTCGTCTCCTCTTTGTCCAATCTAAGGTAGTTGGTCTCCTATTTGTCCAATCTAAGGGAGTTTGTCCCCTCTTTGTCCAATCTCTGGTAGTTGGTCTCCTCTAGGTCCAATCTATGGTGTTGGTCTCCTCTTGCACCAATCTAAGGAGTTCGTCTCCTCTTTGTCCATTCTAATTGACTTCATCTCCTCTAGGTCCAATCTAAAGGAGTTTGTCTCCTTTTGGTCCAATTTAAGAGTCTCCTGTTAGTCTAATCTAAGGGAGTTCGTCTCGTCTTGGTCCAATCTATGGGTATTGGTCTCCCATTGGTCCAATCTAAGGGAGTTGGTAACCTCTTGGCCCAATCTATGGACTTCGTCTCCTCATGATCCAATCTTGGCGAGTTCGTCTCTTTTTTGTCCAATCTAAGGAGTTTGTCGCCTGTTTGTCCAATCTACGGGAGTTCGGCTCCTCCTTGTCTAATCTACGTGAGTTTGTGTCCACTTGGTCCAATCTAAGGAGCTTGGCTCCTCTTGGTCGAATCTAAGGGAGTTCGTCTGCTCTTGGTCCAATCTAAGGAGTTCGTCTCCTCTTGATCCTCTCTAAGGGAGTTTGTTTCCTCTTCGTCTAATCAAAGGAGTTCGTCTCCTCTCGGTGTAATCTAAGGGAGTTCGTTTCCTTTTGGCCCAATCTAAGGAGTTCGTCTCCTTATGATCCAATCTTGGGGTGTTCGCCTCCTTTTGGTCCAATCTAAGGAGTTCGTCTACTCTAGGTCCAATATAAGGGAGTTGGTCTCCTCTTGGTCCAATCTAAGGTGTTGGTCTCCTCTTGGTCTAATCTTAGGGAGTTCGTCTCCTCTTGGTCCAATCTAAGGGTGTTGTTCGCCTATTGGTCCAATCTAAGGGAGTTGGTAACCTCTTGGCCCAATCTAAGGAGTTCGTCTCCTCATGATCCAATCTTGGGGAGTTCGTCCCCTTTTGGTCCAATCTAAGGACTTCGTCTCCTCTTTGTCCAATCTCTGGGACTTCGGTTCCTCCTGGTCTAATCGAAGGAGCTCGGCTCCTCTTGGTCGAATCTAAGTAAGTTCGTCTCCTCTTGATCCTATCTATGGGAGTTTGTTTCCTCTTCGTCTAAGCTAAGGAGTTCGTCTCCTCTCGGTGCAATCTAAGGGAGTTCGTCTCCTTTTGGCCCAATCTAAGGAGTTCGTCTCCTCATGATCCAATCTTGGGGTGTTCACCTCCTTTTGGTCTAATCTAAGGAGTTCGTCTCCTCTTGGGCCAATCTAAGTGAGTTCGTCTCCTCCTGGTCAAATCTAAGGGAGTTGGCCTAGTCTTGGTCCAATCTAAGGATTTCGTCCCATCTTTGTCCAATCTAAGGGAGTCGGTCTCCCATTAGATCAATCTAAGGGAGTTGGTCTCCTCCAGGTCCAATCTAAGGAGTTCGTCTCATCTTTGTCCAATCTAAGGGAGTTCGTCTCTTCTTGGTCCAATCAAAGGGGGTTCGTCTCCTCTTGGTCCAATATAAGGGAGTTCGTCTCCTCTTTGTCCAATCTAAGGAGTTTGTCTGCTGTTTTTCCAATCTAAGGGAGTTCATCTCCTCTTTGTCCAACCTAAGTGAGTTCGTCTCCTCTTGGTCCAATCTAACCAAGTTCGCCTCCTCTTAGTCCGACCTAAGGAGTTCGTCTCCTCTTGGTCCAATCTAAGGGAGTTCGTCTGCTCTTTGTCCAATCTAAGGTATTTGGTCTCCTCTTGTTCCAATCTAAGGGAGTTTGTCCCCTCTTTGTCCAATCTAAGCTAGTTGGTCTCCTCTTGGTCCTATCTAAGGAATTGGTTTCCTCAAGGACCAATCTAAGGAGTTCGTCTCCTCTTTGTCCAATCTAAGTGAGTTCGTCTCCTCTAGGTCTAATACAAGAGAGTTGGTCTCCTCTTGGTCCAATCAAAGGAGTTGCTCTCCTCTTGGTTTAATCTGAGGGAGTTCATCTCCTTTTGGTCCAATCTAAGGCTGTTGTTCTCATATTGGTCCAATCTAAGGGAGTTGGTAACCTCTTGGCCCAATCTAAGGAGTTCGTCTCCTCATGATCCAATCTTGGGGAGTTCGTCCCCTTTTGGTCCAATCTAAGGAGTTCGTCTCCTCTTTGTCCAATCTACGGGACTTCGGTTCCTCCTGGTCTAATCGAAAGAGCTCGGCTCCTCTTGGTTGAATCTAAGTAAGTTCGTCTCCTCTTGATCCTATCTATGGGAGTTTGTTTCCTCTTATTCTAAGCTAAGGAGTTCGTCTCCTCTCGGTGCAATCTAAGGGAGTTCGTCTCCTTTTGTCCCAATCTAAGGAGTTCGTCTCCTCATGATCCAATCTAAGGGAGTTTGGCTCCTCCTGGTCCAATCTAAGGGAGTTCGTCTCCTCTTGGGCCAATCTAAGTGAGTTCGTCTCCTCCTGGTCAAATCTAAGGGAGTTGGCCTAGTCTTGGTCCAATCTAAGGATTTCGTCCCATCTTTGTCCAATCTAAGGGAGTCGGTCTCCTCTTGGTCTAATCTATGGGAGTTCGTCTCCCATTAGTTCAATCTAAGGGAGTTGGTCTCCTCCAGGTCCAATCTAAGGAGTTCGTCTCATCTTTGTCCAATCTAAGGGAGTTCGTCTCTTCTTGGTCCAATCAAAGGGGGTTCGTCTCCTCTTGGTCCAATATAAGGGAGTTTGTCTCCTCTTTGTCCAATCTAAGGAGTTTGTCTGCTGTTTTTCCAATCTAAGGGAGTTCATCTCCTCTTGGTCCAACCTAAGTGAGTTCGTCTCCGCTTGGTCCAATCTAAGGGAGTCCGTCACCTCTTTGTCCAATTTAAGGAGTTGGTCTCCTCTTGGTCCAATCTAACCAAGTTCACCTCCTCTTAGTCCAACCTAAGGAGTTCATCTCCTCTTGGTCCAATCTAAGGGAGTTCGTCTCCTCTTTGTCCAATCTAAGGTAGTTGGTCTCCTCTTGGTCCAATCTAAGGGAGTTTGTCCCCTCTTTGTCCAATCTAAGCTAGTTTGTCTCCTCTTGGTCCTATCTAAGGAATTGGTTTCCTCAATGACCAATCTAAGGAGTTCGTCTCCTCTTTGTCCAATCTAAGTGAGTTCGTCTCCTCAAGGTCTAATACAAGGGAGTTGGTCTCCTCTTGGTCCAATCAAAGGAGTTGCTCTCCTCTTGGTCTAATCTGTGGGAGTTCATCTCTTTTTGGTCCAATCTATGGCTGTTGTTCTCATATTGGTCCAATCTAAGGGAGTTGGTAACCTCTTGGCCCAATCTAAGGAGTTCGTCTCCTCATGATCCAATCTTGGGGAGTCCGTCTCCTTTTGGTCCAATCTAAGGAGTTCATCTCCTCTTTGTCCAATCTAATCTAAGGAGCTCGGCTCCTCTTGGTCGAATCTAAGTAAGTTCGGCTCCTCTTTGTCCAATCTAACGGAATTCGTCTCCTCTTGGTCCAATCGAAGGAGTTCGCCACCTTTTAGTCCAATCTAAGAAGTTTGGCTCTTCTTGGTCCAATCTAAGGGAGTTCGTCCGCTCTTGGTCCAATCTAAGGAGTTTGTCTCCTCTTGATCCAATCTAAGGCAGTTTGTCTCCTCTTCATCCAATCTAAGGAGTTCGTCTCCTCTCGGTGCAATCTAACGGAGTTCGTCTCCTTTTGGTCCAATCTAAGGAGGTCGTCTCCTCTTGGTCCAATCTAAGGGAGTTCGTCTCCTCTTTGTCCAATCTAAGGTAGTTGGTCACCTCTTGATCCAATCTAAGGGAGTTCGTCCCCTTTTTGTCCAATCTAAGCTAGTTGGTCTCCTCTTGGTCCAATCTAAGGAATTGGTCTCCTCTTGGACCAATCTAAGGAGTTCGTCTCCTTTTTGTCCAATCTAAGTGAGTTCGTCTCCTCTAGGTCCAATATAAGGGAGTTGGTCTCTTCTTGGTCCAATCTAAGGAGTTGGTATCCTCTTGGTCTAATCTTAGGGAGTTCGTCTCCTCTTGGTCCAATCTAAGGGTGTTGTTCTCCTATTGGTCCAATCTAAGGGAGTTGGTAACCTCTTGGCCCAATCTAAGGAGTTCGACTCCTCATGATCCAATCTTGGGGAGTTCGTCTCCTTTTGGTCCAATCTAAGGAGTTCGTCTCCTCTTTGTCCAATCTACGGGACTTCGGCTCCTCCTGGTCTAATCTAAGGAGCTCGGCTTCTCTTGGTTGAATCTAAGTAAGTTCGGCTCCTCTTTGTCCAATCTAACGAAATTCTTCTCCTCTTGGTCCAATCAAAGGAGTTCGCCTCCTTTTAGTCCAATCTAAGGAGTTCGGCTCTTCTTGGTCCAATCTAAGGGAGTTCGTCCGCTCTTGGTCCAATCTAAGGAGTTCGTCTCCTCTTGATCCAATCTAAGGCAGTTTGTCTCCTCTTCGTCCAATCTAAGGAGTTCGTCTCGTCTCGGTGCAATCTAACGGAGTTCGTCTCCTTTTGGCCAATCTAAGGAGTTCGTCTCCTCATGATCCAATCTTGGGGAGCTCCTTTTGTCCAATCTAACAAGTTCGTCTTCTGTTTGTCCAATCTAAGGGAGTTCGGCTCCTCCTGGTCCAATCTAAGGGAGTTCGTCTCCTCTTGGTCCAATCTAAGGAGTTCGTCTCCTCTTGGTCCAATCTAAGGGAGTTCGTCTCCTCATGGTCCAATCTAAGGGAGTTCGTCTCCTCTTTGTCCAATCTAAGAAGTTCATCGGCTATTTGTCCAATGTAAGCGGAATTCATTCTCCTCTTAGTCCAACCTAAGGAGTTCGTCTCCTTTTGGTCCAATTTATGGGAGTTCGTCTCCTCTTTGTCCAGTCTAAGATAGTTGGTCTCCTCTTGGTCAAATCTAAGGGAGTTTGTCCCCTCTTTGTCCAATCTAAGGTAGTTGATCTCCTCTTGGTCCAATCTAAGAAATTGGTCTCCTCTTGGACCAATCTAAGGAGTTCATCTCCTCATGATCCAATAATGGGGAGTTCGTCTCCTTTTGGTCCAATCTAAGGAGTTCCTCTCCTCTTTGTCCAATCTACGGGAGTTCCGCTCTTCTTGGTCTAATCTAAGGAGCTCCGCTCCTCTTGGTCGAATCTATGTAAGTTCGGCTCCTCTTTGTCCAATCTAACGGACTTCGTCTCCTGTTGGTCCAATCAAAGGACTTCGCCTCCTTTTAGTCCAATCTAAGGAGTTCGGCTCTTCTTGGTCCAATCTAAGGGAGTTCGTCCGCTCTTGGTCCAATCTAAGGAGTTCGTCTCCTCTTGATCCAATCTAAGGCAGTTTGTCTCCTCTTCGTCCAATCTAAGGAGTTCGTTTCCTTTTGGCTCAATCTAAGGAGTTCGTTTCCTCATGATCCAATCTTGGGGAGCCCGTCCCCTTTTGGTCCAATCTAAGAAGTTCGTCTCCTGTTTGTCCAATCTAAGGGAGTTAGGCTCCTCCTGGTCCAATCTAAGGGAGTTCGTCTCCTCATGGTCTAATCTAAGGGAGTTCATCTCCTCTTTGTCCAATCTAAGGAGTTCATCGGCTATTTGTCCAATTTAAGCGTGTTCATCTCTTCTTGGTCCAATCTAACCAAATTCGCCTCCTCTTAGTCCAATCTAAGGAGTTCGTCTCCTTTTGGTCCAATCTATAGGAGTTCGTCTCCTCTTTGTCCAATCTAAGGTAGTTGGTCTCCTCTCGGTGCAATCTCACGGAGTTCGTTTCCTTTTGGCCCAATCTAAGGAGTTCGTCTCCTCATGATCCAATCTTGGGGAGTTCGTCCCCTTTTGGTCCAATCTAAGGAGTTCGTCTCCTGTTTGTCCAATCTAAGGGAGTTCGGCTCCTCTTGGTCCAATCTAAGGGAGTTTGTTGGTCCAATCTAAGGGAGTTCGTCTCCTCTTGGTCCAATCTAAGGGAGTTCGTCTCCTCATGGTCCAATCTAAGGGAGTTCATCACCTCTTTGTCCAATCTAAGGAGTTCGTCTGCTATTTGTCCAATGTAAGTGAGTTCATCTCCTCTTAGACCAATCTATGTGAGTTGGTCTCCTCTTGGTCTAATCTAGGGTAGTTGGTCACTTCTTGGTCCAATCTAAGGAGTTGGTCTCCTCTTGGTCCAATCTAACCAAGTTCGCCTCCTCTTGGTCCAACCTAAGGAGTTTGTCATCTCTTGGTCCAATATAAGTTAGTTCGTCTCCTCTGCGTCAAATCTAAGGGAGTTGGCCTAGTCTTGGTCCAATCTACGGATTTCTTCCCATCTTTGTCCAATCTTAGGGAGTCGGTCTCCTCTTGGTCCAATCTATGGGAGTTCGTGTCCCATTAGTCCAATCTAAGGGAGTTGGTCTCCTCCTGGTCCAATCTAAGGAGTTGATCTCATCTTCGTCCAATCTAAGGGAGTTCGTCTCCTCTTGGTCCAATCTAAGGGGGTTCGTCTCCTCTTGGTCCAATCTAAGGGAGTTCATCTCCTATTGGTCCAATCTAAGTGAGTTCGTCTCCTCTTGGTCCAATCTAAGGGAGTCGGTCACCTCTTTGTCCAATTTAAGGAGTTGGTCTCCTCTTGGTGCAATCTAACCAAGTTCGCCCCCTCTTAGTCCAACCTAAGGAGTTCGTTTCCTCTTGGTCCAATCTAAGGGAGTTCCTCTGCTCTTTGTCTAATCTAAGGTAGTTCGTTTCCTCTTCGTCCAATCTAAGGGAGTTTTTCCCCTCTTGGTCCAATCTAAGGGAGTTCGTCTCCTCTTGGTCCAATCTAATGGAGTTTGTCTCCTCATGGTCCAATCTAAGGGACTTTGTCTCCTCTTTATCCAATCTAAGGAGTACGTCAGCTATTTGTCCAATGTAAGCGAGTTCGTCTCCCCTTGATATAATCTAAGGCAGTTTGTCTCCTCTTCGTCCAATCTAAGGAGTTCGTCTCCTTTCGGTGCAATCGAAGGGAGTTCGTCTCCTTGTGGTCCAATCTAAGGAGTTTGTCTCCTCTTTTTCCACTATAAGGGAGCTCGGCTCCTCCTGGTCCAATCTAAGGGAGTTCATCTCCTCTTGGTCCAATCTAAGGAGTTCGGCTACTCTTTTTCCAATCTAAGGGAGTTCGGCTCCTCCTGGGCCAATCAAAGGGAGTTCGTCTTCTCTTGGTCCAATCTAAGGAGTTCGACTCCTCTTGGTCCAATCTAAGAAATTCGCCTCCTTTTAGTCCAATCTAAGGGAGTTGGTCTCCTCTTGGTCCAATCTAAGGGAGTTGGTCTCCTCTAGGTCTAATCTAAAGGAGTTGGTATCCTCTCGTTCCAAACTAAGCAGTTCGTCTCCTCTTGGTCCAATATAGGTGAGTTCGTTTCCTCTTCGTCCAATCTAAGGGAGTTTGTCCCCTCTTGGTCCAATCTAAGGGAGTTCGTCTCCTCTTGGTCCAATCTATTGGAGCTTGTCTCCTCATGGTCCGATCTAAGGGACTTCGTCTCCTCTTTGTCCAATCTAAGGAGTCCGTCAGCTATTTGTCCAATGTAAGCAAGTTCGTCTCCCCTTGATATAATCTAAGGCAGTTTGTCTCCTCTTCGTCCAATCTAAGGAGTTCATCTCCTTTCGGTGCAATCGAAGGGAGTTCATCTCCTTGTGGTCCAATCTAAGGAGTTTTTCTCCTCTTTTTCCAATCTGAGGGAGTTTGGCTCCTCCAGGTCCAAACTAAAGGAGTTCGTCTCCTCTTGGTCCAATCTAAGGAGTTCGGCTGCTCTTTTTCCAATCTAAGGGAGTTCGGCTCCTCCTGGGCCAATCAAAGGGAGTTCGTCTCCTCATGGTCCAATCTAAGGAGTTCGACTTCTCTTGGTCGAATCTAAGGAATTCACCACCTTTTAGTCCAATCTAAGGGAGTTGGTATCCTCTTGGTCCAACTAAGGGAGTTGGTCTCTTCTAGGTCTAATCTAAAGGAGTTGGTATCCTCTCGGTCCAAACTAAGCAGTTCGTCTCCTTTTGGTCCAATATAGGTGAGTTCGTCTCCTCTTGGTCCAATCTAAGGGAGTTTGTCTCCTTTTGGTCCAATCTAAAGAGTTCGTCTCCTCTTTGTCCAATCTAAGGGAGTTAGTCTCCTCTTGGTCCAATCTAAGGGAGTTCGTCTCCATTTGGCCTAATCTAAGGTGTTCGTCTCCTCTTTATCCAATTTAAGGGAGTCTGTCTCCTCTTGGTCCAATCTAAGTGAGTTCCTCTGTTCTTGGTCCAATCTAAGGGAGTGGGTCTCCTCTTGGTCCAATCTAAGGAGTTCGTCTCCTCTTGGTCCAAACCAAGGAGTTCGTCTCCTCTTGGGCCAATCTAAGTGAGTTCGTCTCTTCTTGGTCCAATCTAAAGAAGTTGGTCTCCTCTTGGTCCAATCTAAGGGATTTCTTCTCCTCTTGGTCCACTCTTAGGAGTTCGTCTCCTCTTGGTCCAAACTTAGGAGTTCGTCTCCTCTTGGGCCAATCTAAGTGAGTTCGTCTCCATATTGTCCAATCTAAGAGAGCTGGTCTCCTCTTAATCAAATCTAAGGAGTTACTCTCATCTTTCTCCTATCTAAGGGAGTTGGTCTCCTCTTGGTCCAATCTAAGGGAGTTTGTCTCCCCTCGGCCCAATCTAAGGAGTTTGTCTGCTCTTGGTCCAAACTAAGGAGTTCGTCTCCTCTTGGGCCAAACTAAGTGAGTTCGTCTCTTCTTGATCAAATCTAATGGAGTTGGTCCAATTAAAGGGGTTCTTCTCCTCTGGGTCCATTCTAAGGAGTTCGTCTCCTCTTGGTCCAAACTAAGGAGTTCGTCTACTGTTAGGCCAATCTATGGGAGTTCGTCTCCTCTTTGTCAAATCTAAGGAGTTCGTCTGCTATTTGTCCAATCTAAGCGAGTTCATCTCCTCTTGGTCCAATCTAAGTGAGTTAGTTTCCTCTTGGTCCAATCTAAGGCAGTTGGTCACCTCTTGGTCCAATCTAAGGAGTTGGTCTCCTCTTTGTCCAATCTAACCAAGTTCGCCTCCTCTTGGTCCAATCTAAGGATTTCGTCCCATCTTTGTCCAATCTAAGGGAGTCAGTCTCCTCTTGGTCCAATCTATGGGAGTTCGTCTCCCATTAATCCAATCTAAGGGAATTGGTCTCCTCCTGGTCCCATTTAAGGAGTTCGTCTCATCTTTGTCCAATCGAAGGGAGTTTGTCTCCTCTTGGTCCAATCTAAGGGAGTTCATCTCCTATTGGTCCAATCTAAGGAGTTCGTCTGCTATTTGTCCAATGTAAGCAAGTTCATCTCCTCTTGGTCCAATCTAAGCGAGTTCATCCCCTCTTTGTCCAATCTGAGGTTGTTGGTCTCCTCTTGGTCCAATCTAAGAAGTTGGTCTCCTCTTGGACAAATCTAAGGAGTTCGTCTCCTCTAGGTCCAATCTAAGGGAGTTGGTCTCCTCTTGGTCAAATTTAAGGAGTCTTCTCTTGGTCTAATCTAAGGGAGTTCGTCTCCTCTTGGTCCAATCTAAGGGTGTTGGTCTCTTATTGGTCCAATCTAAGGTAGTTGGTAACCGTTTGGCCCAATCTAAGGACTTCGTCCCCTCTAGATCCAATCTTGGGCAGTTCGTCTCCTCTTGGTCCAATCAAAGGAGTTCATCTACTCTTTGTCCAATCTACGGGAGTTCGCGTCCTCTTGGTCTAATCGAAGGAGCTCAGCTCCTCTTGGTCGAATCTAAGGGAGTTTGTCTCCTCTTGGTCCAGTCGAAGCAGTTCGCCTCCTTTTAGTCCAATCTAAGGAGT
>JAGKPW010002577.1:0-112096 GCA_019926035.1 Melaleuca alternifolia | reverse complement strand
GCTCGGATCAAGTCTCCTGCATCACGACCAGCCCATCCTTGGGAGGAGATTGGGGGCGTGCTGCCCATGCCAACCTCATACAATCGTGATTTTATTGCTGAAAGTACTCTTGACGTGATTTCGCTCGACGACGATTTCCCGTAGGCCGAGCGATAGGAAGATGATCGGATGTCAATCATCGATTCCTGAAGGGGCTGATATTATAATGAGGTAAAAGGGAGTTGGTATGCCTAGCGGACATAACTGGAAAGGAGGAGATGAGCCCCATACGTCAGATTAACCTTAAATTAAAGTTAAAAAGCTCTCTAATACCAATCACTAACTTTCACGGGCTGAACTCAATTAATTAACATAATCGAACTGTCTGAGCTCCTAACTGTTTATATTCACAAAAATCACCATAGGTCTCGAGAGATCTATGAGATCACGTGTTACGACCTCAAGTTAGGCAGAGATGCACGGCGCTCCGAGCGGCAAACTCTCCGACAAGAATCAGCGCTTTACATTGGTTCCCGTTCCTAAAACGTTACTGCAAAGTGCAGGTCCCAGTGTTTCTACATTGGCGTCGCTGGGGAGAGTGCATACGTCCATTCCTCTGGAGCGCTCGATTAATCTCTCGACTTTCCGGGAAACACCTCCGTCCTGCTTTCACTTCAGAATCGACTGTCACCTGATGGGCTCCAATTGCTGAGAAACTTCAACCCCCTTTTCATGAGATTCGTACGAAACTTCTCAGTGGCGCACCCTCTTGACTCTTGACCCCATGGACTTGCTTCCCTTTCCCATATCGAATGGTCGTGCGAAACTCTCTACGCATTTTCCCGGAAACTTTTGATGGGCCTCTCGGGTATTTTCGCCGAGATTTTCTGGTTGGCCTGAGTCAAAGCCGCCGGCGGTGCTGCGGTTTCTCGCTAGCCTCCGGAGCATCCTCTTCGTCAACGAGTAGTGGGCGGCGGACGACCTGCCCTGTAAAGACACCGATTAAGTATTATGAAAATCATGACCCTTGGATCAGCTACCCCATTCGTCCATGGAGTCGTGACAACAAAGCAGTAGTTAGGGTTTAGGTGGATAGACAAAAAAAAGAATTACCAATTTTGTACCAGCAATTCAATTCGTAAGATGTAACATTCCTAAAAGTCAACTCACGCAAACTGTTTCATATGTTTTAGCTCGTTTTATATCCAGTCTTATGACTTACTCTTTGTTAGACAGATAGGGACTTAATCGGGAAGTCATCTATTTTATTAATTCTACTAATAGAGCACATTTGATATTAGAGTTCCAATAATAAACGTTGTTGTTATATTAAAAAGCTGATCTTGTGAGAAAATTATAATTTTATATATAGTCCATAATTGTTTTCTCATTAATTTGGTGCGCAATACCTACTTGTTTCTACTAGGGATAGTGGATTCTCTAAACAATCTGATTCTCCCTCAAAATCGGAACTGAACTAGTAGCATCGATTTTCTATATTCTTGAATCAAGAACCAGACCAACTTGTCCTTGAATAGTACCAATTGGTCTGGTTTGGTTCCAGGCGTTGTGGTGGATGCTGGCCAAGCTGAGGGCAACGGAGGAAGAAGTCAAAGGGTATGGCCACGGGAGGGGTTGAGGTGGGAGGCAAACCGTCAGCCTAAGGGGAAGCGAAGGCGGAGGCAATGGAGGAAGTAAAATGCGCCACTCCCTCCGCCACCTGCGTCCAGTGTCGCTCCGAGCACTGCCTTCCCCACCCTGATGGCCGCGACCGAGACGGCCACGGCTCACCCTGGGATCGACGTAGCCAAGCAATAGAACGATTCAGTCAATGAAAGTTGAGTTACGTACTTGTTTTTGAATCCATGGTCGTTTCGGGGCCGTTGTCGACGATCCACGAGCTCTCGGTCTTCCCCTCTATCACCCACCGGATCACTGGCTCAATGAGGCTGCCTCTCGCGGTCCGTTTGCCTAATGGACTCCTTATGCGAGTTCAGAGATAATTTTTGTGCATCTGGGCTAGAGGAGGGACTTTGAGCGCTATTTATAGAGTTTTCAGCAAGGCCCTCTCATTACGGGTCGGGCCGAACTCGGCTCACACAAGCCAGTCCCATATTAGACTTAATTGAGAACCTTGATATCCGACCTTATTAGACCAAGCCCGTTAAACAATCTCAATTAAAACAAGTCCACATTAGAAAATTATTACATTCTCACACTTGGACTGTATTAATTGAAATTGTACTTTATGTGCGCACCTTTATGTTGGTCTAGGGATTTATTCTCAATTGTCAATCCGATCCCATAGAGTCTCAAACACCGAATCATGGCGGTAACTGCATTGACACAATGCCGAGCCTTTCATGGTCACAAATGTTCTTAACTCTACTTATATGGATTCAATATGACAATATGGCAAATAGATAACACCTCATATAGAGTAATACTTTATGTGCATCTATTTTGTTAGTCATCATTCTCTCTCCTTATGCGTCACAAATCCTTACGTGTCACAAGAGAATAACTTTATGGTTCCAACGAACCTGTATATATGTCTCACTTTATAGTTAACTTGTCTTTATGTGTAACAAAACATATCTTTAAGGCTAATAACTGAAAACCCCTAGCCTTTACTCAAGGTTTACACATACCTCGAGATTTTGCTATATATATATATATATATATGTATTCAATAACACATCCAAAAAATACTTAATTGAATGTAAAATTGATACATATAAAAAAATGTTACAAAATGTAACAACACAGATGTGAACTACAGCTCCCACTAAACAACAACATCCCATGATGCTCCTAAGCCTATGCTAATGACATGTCGTTCAAAAACACAAGGGCTAAAGCCTTTAGTCAGTGGATCTGCAATCATATCATCTGTGTAAACATGCTCTACTTTAACGTCACCATTCTCAACCATCTCTTTTATGGTAAAATACTTGACCTCCGTGTGTTTACACCCCTTTAGACCTTTATTGTTGTTGCTAAACGATACTACAGAATCGTTGTCACAATACAATTGTATGGGCGCATCCACAAAGTCAAATACGACCAAATCCCTGATGAGGTTCCGGAGCCAAACTTCCTGAGAAGCTGCCCAATAGCATCCTACTATCTCTGACTGCATGGTAGAAATAGTAGGATGACAAGGGCAATGTCACTAAAATCATATGTTATATGCCAATTACATTGTTCAATTTATTGATACATGTTAAACCTTATATATGCAATCAACAAATATTATCTACTAACCATATGTGATCAACCACATGTGAGCTAATATAAGTATTTCAATGAACCACATAGAAATACATTAGAAAATGCCTAAAACCCTTGTAACAAGCACGCACATAGGGCTTCAAATGCATTTTCAAAATTATAAAAGCATCAAACATGCATAATAAAATCATCACATGAAAATAGACATCCATACGGACACAACGGCGCAAACCGCGCTCAAAACGAAGTCCGGATGAGCTCAAATGAGCTCCCGGAAGTTAGAGCTCGCGCGAAGGTCCACGGACCGGTCAGACTGCCCGGTCTGACCCGGTTGGACCGGTCAACCAATCCGGTCAACTGATCGGACGGTCAACGAGTTGGGTCGGTCAACCGATCGATTGACCGGGTCAACAGACCGGGTCGTCGGTCGGGTGACCGGGTTGGCTGACCGGGTCAGTCGCCCGCTGACCGAATGACGTCATGCTGACGTCATCCGGGCCCCAGCTTGGGGTTGGCGCGACATTAAATGCCGCGCCGGCTGTGCGGCTGTGCGCCCAGCTGTGGGCGCACATTAAATGCCGCGCCCAAAGCTAGCGCGCAACATTTAATGCCGCGCCCATCTATGGCACACGGCATTTAATGCCCCACCAAAACTGGCGCGCGGCATTAAATGACGTGCCGAGCACGGGCGAGCGTGCCCACGCATGGCCCTCACCCAGCAGTGCGTGGGAGCGTCGTCCGACGCGCGTGTGGAGCGTGCGCTGCCGTCCGGCCTCCGACGGCGGCCCGCCGCCACTTGAAATATGCTTGGAATCACGAGCCCGAGACGATCGTGCAATAAAAAACAACTTTCATCCGTCAAAAAATTTAAAAATGACCAAAAACCCTTAGGTTCTAAAATCGAGCTACAACGGCTCTGATACCACTTGATGGTCGCGACCAAGACGGCCACGGCTCACCCTGGGATCGACGTAGCCAAGTAATAGAACGATTCAGTCAATGAAAGTTGAGTTACGTACTTGTTTTCCAATCCATGGTCGTTTCGGGGCCGTTGTCAACGATCCACGAGCTCTCGGTCTTCCCCTCTATCACCCATCGGATCATTGGCTCAATGAGGCTGCCTCTCGCGGTCTATTTGCCTAATGGACTCCTTATGCGAGTTCAGAGAGAAAATTATGTGTGTCTGGGCTAAAGGAGGGACTTTGAGCGCTATTTATAGAGTTTTCAGCGAGGCCCTATCATTACGGGTCCGGCCGAACTCGACCCACACAAGCGAGTCTCATATTAGATTTAATTGAGAATCTTGATATCCGACCTTATTAGACCAAGCCCGTTAATTGGTTTTACAATCTCAATTAATACAAGTCCACATTAGAAAATTATTACACACCCCCATTCTTTTTCTATCTCCCGGCAATGAGGCTTCGATCTAATGCGCCTCCCTCATTGCTCCTCTCATGTGGCATCCTCCTCCTCCGGTTTTCCCCTCTCACTTGCCGCAAATTATTCAACCCGGTGATACAAGGCCACATTCACCAACGAAATCAGCACGAACATTGCCTTGCTCAATGCCTCGTGGTCAATAGCTTTGCGGACATAATCAATAGCCCGCTCGAGAAGGAGTTAATCGAGAGCGACCCAAACGAAGGTGCTAGATCTGAGCCACTCCTGGCGTTTGTTTGTTTGGTGAAATGCTGGTGCTAGCTTCGGGGCGAGGGACAGAGTAGGGGGAGGGCATTGGTGACAATGGTAATAAGAGAATAGAGAGATGGAATTACAAAATGTATCGATGGTGATGCTAACTAGTGAGAGGGAGATAAAAAGAAATGTAGGTATTAGTGACCCAAGAAATCAGTCCGGTCCGCTTCGAACCGGGAAACGGACCTCCCATCACCGGTAACAATTTTATGGAACCAGAAATTGGATTAACGGCCTTGGAACCGCCCAAAATTGACCAATCCAAGCGATTCCCGAAACGGGCGATTCTCATTGCAAACTCTTAGTTTTTACCCATTTTGCCGTTCAAGAAGCCTGGCAAGAGCTGCTCTTTTTGCCCCAACAATTACCCCTGGCCAAATCGGGGTCGTTATACTAGAGATTACAAGCTCGAAATTCATTTCACACTAGGTGACCGATCGATGTGAATAAAGCCAACGCACTTCCCCCACAAGCACAAGACACGCTTTTTCTAGTCAAAGAAGAAGAGGTCACGTTTATGAGCTTGAAGGCGACGGCGCAAGCGACTGTCGCTAGAGTTTCGTGCGTCACACTCCTCTCCCCAAGCTCGACCAGAGTGTTCGAACGAGGCAATATGCTCCTATCTTAATGGGGACACACCCTCGTCTCAACCTCACAAAGAACTGGATTAACCCGCCAAGCATCTGTACTTTCTATGAATTGTGTGCCGCAAGAGTAGTTTAGTCGAAAGATTGGAGGTGTGGTGATATTGTCTTCGAAACCTGACAAGCAATACGTTCTTCGAGAACTGCTTTGTCCCTCATAGTAAATGGTGATTTTCGTTCAGCTTCTCAAGGGATTTTGAAGGGGGAGAAACATGAAGTGTTTGGTAATCATCTTCAAAAGGTTTTGAAGTGTAAAATTGACATTGGAATGGTGCAAGCCGAAGACAAGTTCTACTAACTTTGACCATGTCCTCAATACTCATTTTCAAAGCCAAATCAAATGCACCATAAGTAGGAGTTATCGAAATGATTCTATTTCTCCATGCACATGCGTCGGGCTAGGGAGGAGTTCGGCTGCTGAGGGTGGGGGCCGGATCCGACTTGAGGCGCTCCACCGCGGAGCTTGAGAATGGGGAGCTCCCATGTGTGAGGCGGGCTCTCAAGATAGGGATGCCGCCCGGCGACATGGAACCGGGCGGCATGGAAGATCTCGGACCTCTCTTTTTCACGCATTTCGTTTCCTTTCGGGGTCAGGGGATTAAAAATTTGAAAGGTGGGGGAGTCATGTCTGTTCTCCTAGTGAGGGGCAAAAGGAAAAAGGACAATCTGCCTGATAATCAACCACTAAAGTCTGTCTTCTTTCAATCAATCACTGGGTGATGAGAAAGGCCGCAAGAGGAGGAAAGCTCATTAGGGCATTATTCAAAGCATGAGCCACGGATCTTTTTTATTTCATTGTATAAAAAGAAAAGATTATTATTATTATTATTGTGGTTGCTTTTCATGCTCCAATAAAAAGTGATAGACGTCATCGAGATGACGATGCTATGTGAGAGTAATATCTGGAATGGTGGCTTATCCAAGTAAATAAGGAACTTTATGAGGGCATAATTGCAAAGGACAAATATATATATAGTCATATATTTATATATTTATATATAACGCTTGTATTCCAATCAAGACCCAAGCCCAAGCACAATAGTCAAATCTTGGAAATGAGTGGGCCCGAGCAACTGGGACAACACCGGGCCGAGACTGTTCGGGCCTGGGCAGTCATTTGGTTTCTCAAAACTTGATAAGCCCAAGAAAACACAGTGTAAATTAAACATCATAACGTTCCGATTATCTCACCATTCTTCGATGATCCCATGTCTTTTCAAGACGTATTAATCTCTTTCTAATTTTTATGTTAAACCATTCTTTTCCGTAGTTGGAAATTCCTCTTTCTTCCATAAGTAAGTCGTCAAATTCTCCATACAATGTAGACGATTAAGGTTGTTGATGCCTCTTTGACAGAATTATTCCTTTTCCCTCACTTAATACATTAAAGAGAGATGATGATGATGATGATGATGATGATGATGGTGGTGATGATGATATGTAAGTTAAGAAATGTATAGGAGTGAGTTTGGACTTTCAAGCCTCTCATGATGGCAATGGAGAAGAAGTGCCTCTCATGGTCTCAGATGATGGGAATTAGCAGAGGTTCAGCACACTTTGATGATCAGAATCGAATTCGCGAGGATGGACTGCTGAATCGGCAGAAGGATCACGAGCACGTTATTGGAGGAATGCTCGATCTCTTTTGATGCAACTAGACGCATTTAGAAGCAGGTACTCGCGAATCGCCAATGCCACAGGCTCATACATTTCGCAGAGATTTATCTGTTCATTCTCTTAACGGGATAATTGCCAAATAAGTCATAAACCTCTTGCTACTTTACTGATTCAGTCCTAAACCTTTTTTTATGCCAAACAAGTCCAAAATCTTTTGCAACTTTGCCAATTAAGTCTTTCAGACGAATTTTGGCAGAAAAATGTCAACGTATCGCAACTGGTTGTCGCCGACGACGACGTGGCAATGACATAGCAAAAACGATATCATTTTGGCTAAAAATTTATTTCTCTCGGTATTGTTCATCGTCTTCCTCCTTCCCCTTCATGCAAGCCCCCACAAACCCTAGCCACCACTCGAAGACTTGATGGCCACAACGGAGGCGACCAAGCCCCAGTCGCCGCAGCCCTTGCTCGCCGTGGGCGAGGGCCGGCCTCGCCCAGATCTAGGCGGGGCTCTGGCAAAGGTCCCCGGGCGGAGCTCCCTCCCCCAGATCTAGGCGGGGCCGAGAGCTTCGCCTAGATTTGGGTGAGGGCTGCGGTGGCTGGGGTTTGGCCACCTCCGCCGTGGCCATCAATTCTCCGAGCGGTGGCTAAGATTTGTGGAGGCTCACATGAAGGGGGAAGGAGGAAGACGATGAACAGTAACGAAGAAACAAATTTTTAGCCAAAACGATGTCGTCATCATCACGTCATCGCCGGTTACGGCCGATCACACCATGTCACAGCCACGTAGGTATTTTCCGGCCAAAATTCGCCGGAATGACTTAATTGACAAAATTGTAAAAGATTTAAGACTTATTTGACATAAAATAAAAATTTAGGACTAAATCGGCAAAATAACAAAAGGTTTAGGATTCATTTGGCAATTGTCCCTTCTCTTAACCAATAGTGAATTCAATTAAATTGCGTCACGATTCCTAAACCCCATGTAAGGAATATGTAAGGAATTCAATTGAGCCCTAGACCGTTCGACCGATTCCATCAAGTTGTGTACCTCCGCCAAAGAGTGCAATTTAATCCTAACCTTTTCGATCGTCGCAATTGGGTCTTAGATTTTTTCACTAGAAAGGCATCGAGTCCTAAGACTTCGCATCTTTTTTTTTTTTCCCATCGAACTTAGAACCTACTCTGGAAAGAGTAATTTACCAATGCGGCGATTTTGGAGTGAGACGTACGTAGGTAAGATAATATTCATCGAAAGAGATTCACCGGACCCTCTGAAAGGCTTCAACAAACTTTCTCAGGGATCTTCCTCCATGCAAAGTTGCTATCAGCTCTTCTGCAGAAAAGGCCCCAAAACCATATCCGAGGTGTGGACCGAGCCCCACTCTCTGACATCGACAGCCAACCCAACATCATTGGTGTCCGCAGGAACGCATATTCATCATCCTCTTTGCCACTTCGATGGTGATCATGGAAGGGAATGCGCAAAAAGAAGAAAGCAATATCCCCCACTTCGGCTGAGGAGAGTAGGCAGAATGATTTGAGTCCATTCACCTAGTCAAAAACAGCAATGAGAGTGAACCGTGCTTTGATAATGTCTGACAATTTGCATAGTATCGCCACGAGGGTGGCCTGTCATTACCATAGATCGTGGCCCGTCATTACCATAGAGATCGCCGGTGCACGTTATAGCAGCCATATCTCTGCTCCGAAGGCCGTCTTCTACATCTTAAGTCCGTAAAATAATTCACTGGGTCCGTCGCTTCTGCGAAACCTCAGTAATGATGAAACGTAAGAGGTTTATCATTCTGTTCCAGACATCTCTATCAACCGTCTTCACCAGCTGACACTCTGGGAAAAGCCAAATGGCATGCAGACATCTACGTTCTGCAAATGAAGTGCCAACCTTTAACTTCTGTGTTGATTCGACAATGCAATGAGTCTCAACTCTGAATTTTTGTAACACAATAAGTATTATATCATATAATACAACTTTAATGCTCATGATTTCTACTGCATATACATTTCTAAAGTTCAACTAGCGTGAAAACGCACTTAGAATTAGCAATCTACATACAAACATGGGAATACTGTCATGCTCTCTGCTGAAAATCTACACAGATGTACCTCGCGGATTTTCTGAGGTATATATCTTACTGAGACTTGAGTAATTAACTGCCACGTCCATCATATGGATACACTGTTCGGCACACCTCTACATGTTACACCTGGTTCTGAGGTGGGTGCAAGCAGCTCATAGGGTAACACGCCTGCCCCGCACCGATTCCTAAGGCTAGGATCATCATTTCTTCTCTCGATCTCCTTCTCTATCCGCCTGATCTCCGCTGAGAATTCATAGAATGCCTCAACAATCTCAGCATCACCTGTCCAAACAGACGGTTGTTGTCGCTCCCCTATGTACTCCTCATCCGGCGAGTGAGTCGATAGAGTGTCCACCACAGCCATAAATTTCGTGGCTTGGAGCATACTAGGCAATGCAGAGAGGTAATACTTCTGTGGGTCAGCTACAAAATTTGTATATTCAGGGTCACCTTCAAAGGGAATCAACCTCCTCATCAGGGGCGGGCGGTTTGGCACAAATCCACCATAGGGGTACTGCCCAAAATTGAGGGCCGCATGTTGGGCCGAGGCAAGCCAAATAATTTTGGTGAGGATTGAGGCAAGATCCTCTGGGCTCGCCAGTTTGGGCCACCAGTCTGCGTGGCGGAGATCAGCATGGCCCACATTGACAGATTCAGCATACCAAGCTTGCAGCTCTCGGTCATTACAAACTACGGCAGGAGTAGGGTAGTAGTAGTTTACGTACGCGCGCACCCAGTTCTCGAGTGCAGACCAGATCAGAAGCCCATCTGATGCATATGGGTAGTCTTCGATCAGGAGTTTCAAGCCATGTGGTTGTGTGGAATCAGGCACAGCCACTCCCCTGTAGTAAAAAAGGTACAATATTGATTAGAGTTAAAATGATCGGCACAAAGGAGAGTATTGAAATTAAAGACAGGCTGAGCAAACAGGAGCAACACAACTGAACTGAAACTGAAAATGATTTTGCAAATATATATTGTAACATTATATATAGGACCAAAAAAGGGAAAATTTTGCTTTTAATTTGCAGTTATGCTGTGTATGTGCCTTGTGAATGTCATACATTATATAGTATATATGTATGTATGTATCTTTTTTCCTTGAATCTGTCTGCTTGAATGAATCCAACTGATCTATATCAATGCCTAATTTTTTTTCAGAGATTTCAGAAACTTATTAAGTGTTCCTTGGGATGTTTGAGATGTTGAGATGTTATAGATTCATTTCACATGGTTATGTGAAGGTACCTTCGAATAAGATCAGAAGGGAGGTCCTCCTTGTCGAAGCGCCAACTTTTATATGCAGCCGCACTTATTTCCATGCAGTAGCGACCAGGAGTGAAGCAAGACTCAATGACGCCATCAGCATTGATTAGGTTCTGACGTGCCAAGGCATTAATCTCCAGCGTATACCGCATGTGCGGATCCAACAGCTTGAATATTGGGTGCATTGCACTCATTTGCCTGTGTGCAGCCAGTATGAATGGTTCTATGCTTGCGTGGGTGCGTAACCTGCAGACGTCAAGTCCATAAGATGATGCGTTATGATGTGAATTCTGAGTCCAAAGTTGAGCCATAATAAGTGTTATAAGATGTGGCAGTTCAATTACCAATGATTTACGAGCTGGTGAACCCCAGCATCATTGGAGTTGACGTGGGCCTTAGCAAGCTGCCACATCCAATTAGAAGTAGCATCAACTGGAGGTGTTACTACCCGCTTCGACCGAGAACTAGGCCCTTGAGGTGGCAAGCTAAGCTCTATGGCAATCGGTTTGAGTGTTCCACGAGGGGTCAAGAAATAAATGGTGCGAGTCGCATATGCTTTGCGGCCATCAAGAGCATTGATACGGTCCAGAAATGGAATGTATGTATCATGATAGTCCACCATGAACAGCTTATTTTCATTTATGGCCTGCGAAGAATAATTGGCAAAATAAGAGGACCTATTAGCTATTGACAAAGGACGAATACCATATCCTTCAACTGTGAAAGTACATATAATTTAGGGTAATGGTGACTCAAGTTAATGTCTTGGTTTTTACCTGTTGAACAGACATGCCATTGAGATGGCCCAAAATGTGTTCTTCTTTGAGAGCAGACTCTAGAGGACCATACACTTCAGGATCAAGGTTGCTTTTTGGAGGAAAAACTGTGAGCTTCTCAATGTTCACAGGGTTAACCCCTGCTATTGCTTGACGGGCGAATTCGTCATCTCGGAGCCAAGCAAATTTGTCCTCTGAATTTTCAGTTAACAGTAGAGTCAGCAAATAAATCTACTTAACTTAGCACTGATCTCATGTCCACCCATAAAATACACAATCTCTAACTGAAATATGCTTTCATCAATTAAAGAACAGCCCCTTTATAGAAACAGGCACAATGAAAAACATCAGAACGGGAATAATGATCATCAGACATAAAGCACAGCTATGAGACGCATAGCACTCCCTACCTATCCAAATAGGTTTAGATCCTTTCTTCTCATATAGAACAAATTGAAAGACCTTTTTTCTTTTGCTTTTATATCTCTAGTATATGATGTCCAGGCAGACATAGGAAAGTGCTCTCCTATTATATTTTTCGTCGAAGGGAACCAAAGAAGCAAGGAACTTCCGTATCCAGATAACACTCACTTGACAATATCTTTGGAGTGTCGTATTTGAGAAAGTTTTGACTGGATTCTTGGACCACCTTTGGCAACGGAAGTTTCTTCAAGATTTCATCTTGCAAACCAACCTTCAGAAGAAGACCTTCTTTGTAGAGGCTGTCAATGTCAGAAAACCCATTGAAGTCACGGTTATTTGTTGAGATGCTGGCCTTCAATGATGGAATTAAGTTATGAAGCACAGCTTTGAGCCTCCCAGTAGAAAAAGTGATTTGTTTTGATTCCTCAAACTGCTCATCTCTCGGCACATACATGGGCAATGGCTTCTCAACTCTGCTCTCGGCATTTATATCTGAAAATAGTCAAAATAAAAATTGCTTCAGGTGCAATTATGTTTTACTGAGAACTGCAGTTGTTGCACCAAGCAATTAAGTGCATGTAAGCCAGCGCATCAAATAGCTGCATTGCCAACAAATGGAAGACAGAAAAAGACAGAAGACAAAGGGGACAAAATAAGAAAGGACAGTGTTTCAACTGTGACGCGCAAGATCAATGAGATTACTTGGCATTGTCAAGTACGAATCCACATTATGGTAGTACAAGCATTACCTAAATTTATTCAATTATCGACTCACAAAAGTGAGGCATCCGTAATTGCATAGTCTATATGTCTAATTGCCGTTAGGCTGACCGCTATTTCCTCATGTAGGCATTGGCACATTGTATTCAAGAAAACTGGAGTTGTCAAACTAACTGACCTGTGTAGGTAGGAGCACGGCCAGTACGGCAGCGTCTTGGATAAGGGATTTTCGAGCCTCCAAGGGTCGGCCGAGCAAAATCAATTCCTTTATCCGGATTACCCAAGTCATTATAAACATCAAAGTCATACATCCTGTCAGATAATTTTCTTTCTCCCTTCCCATCACCCCTCAAGTATCTCAACTCTTCTTCTCTCATCGCTTTTAGCCCGGCAGGCGTCTCAGATGGCAAGTAAGGCTGCCCAAGAAAACCACAAACCACAATATACATTTAATTACCAAAAACAGGGGAAGAGTTTCAAAATAACATCTTGAAAGTTGCCATAAATGTAAACAAAAGTCGCCAGGGCCATCTCAGCATAGAAACATAATCTGTGACATGAGAAATGGCCTGTTCAGCTCCCGAAAAGATCTACTCATCATATCCTACTCGTGTAATAATAATAACAACTATCATTATCCGTCTGCCTAGGCCAACAGGACTACAAATACACTGTGCTGTCCCATTATGGGCCACCGATGATATAACATGTTGCAAGTTAGAATTAATGTGGATTAACAATATCATGTAATGGTTCACATTGCTCCCTGAGAAGATTAAGATGCCAAAATACAGAGTTTGACTTTTAATGTCTGATTAAGCAATGACACTGAGATTAGCAATTAAAAAATTGAATTAAGAACCCATAATGAAAAGTGACTTTCGATGATGACAAGCACCTTATTGGAGAAGAATATCCTCTTGCCAGGGTGATCTTTCTTAGATTGCACCCATGAGTTGCAGGGGAAATGGACTGGACCGCAGGCAAACCCTTCAATTGTCATGCTCTCCAAGAAGAATTCGTTCTGGTGCTTATTTGTCACTGTGATGGCCCCGGGAATGCCAAAGCTTGAGTCCACTGTAAATTCGGCTGAGTAATGAACCCTCTCAGCTTTCACCTGTGTTTTCTTTGACCAGTCCTTTAGCACTGCTTCACTGCTTTTCTTGGGAGCCTTGGTCTCTGAAGTCATTCAGAGGGGAAAAGATTTTAAGAAAAATTAAACTTCAATGCAATCTCATAACATCATGAACAAGCCAATTCATGTGACATGCGGGAACCCAATTTGCAGCCAAAAAAAATCAATGAGAAAAAAAATCAATCTTGAGTCAGTAACGGTAGTAGGAGCCGAGCCTTTTGTTACCTATGATCTCTGAAAGGTCATGCAAACGAAACGAGATATGTAAAACCACATTAAATTTTAAACCTTTTGTCTGGGAAAACTTGCACAGCTCCTATCAGAAGCTTTGAAGGGGGTCGTTGATCAGAAGATTAGGGACCCAGAAGACGAAAACCCCGATATTCTTGAGACTCCAAAAGATGGTCTCGAATGGGATATATTCACAACATACGAAAGGATTTCTCTTCTTTTCTTGTTGGGGACAAAGAAACTTACTTGGATCTAGTTCAGTGCTGATAAGCTGCAACACAATGTTCCTGCCAATCCTATCGGTGAGAGCATCCAAGTGCTTTGCAATGGTCTCCTTCAAGTCCTCCTTGTTCTTCTGCCTCACTGTAACCACAGCTCTCACCTTGAACTTGACAACATTCTCGGGCACAGCCTTCACCAAATCCTCACTTATGGCCGCCACGGCAGCAGAACCTCCCAAGCCCTTCCTCAGGCTCACTGTTCTCTGATGAATCAAAGCTGGGTTGATCCCAAGGTTCCGTTTTACTTGACGATTGCGGCTCAAAATCACCTTTGAGGTGGAAACAAATGAAGATCTGTCGATTACTGAGAAACCCATGATTTCTTTAGCCAGTGCCATCCCTCCACCCTTTCCTTTTTTTTCTCTCTCTCTTTATCTTTTCCTCTTGGCACTGTTCCTCTGCAAACTCTCTCTCTCTCTCTCCGTGAGTGAGTGCAGAGGCTCTTTTGTTGCAGAGAGGGAGAGCGAGAGTGAGGAAGCCGAACAGAGAGTTTCAGACAGGGTCTACAATGAGCCTAAGCGAGAGCCGAAAAAAAAGGGGAAATGATAAGTGGGAATGTATAGTATCTTCCATATATAAAGCTGCAACGCGCACGAAAGCCTTGCAGAAGCGTTTTTCCAAGCACGAACTCTCTCGCACCGTCCACCACGTGTCTCCAATTTACACTGTTCGGGAAGCCGCTTGTTTTTACTTTTCTGGGTTCGCTAACCACCACCAGCTCCGAGCTGTCGCCATTGGTGAAGGCTGGTCTTATGCCGGGGAGAAGAGGGAGGTTTGAAGCCCGGGACCGGGGGCGTGGAGGCTGCTGCCGAGTCAAAGAAAACCAGTAAGGTACGCGGTAGCGGAAGCCAGAACGAAAGTCAGATTGTCGTTTAACTCCTTCTTTTCTTTTCCATAAATAATTACACTATGCTTATTGGTGGACCGACATTTTCCTGTCCATCGAATGAAAAGACGATCGAGTCCCTCTCGGTGCAAAATTTGCTTCATGCTTCTCATACATTGAAGAGTGGGAACAGTTGCGGGATTGTACTATTTTCCTTTCTCTTTCTTTCCTCTTTCTCAGTCCATAGTGGCATTGAATCTTGAAAGATTTCGAGCAGCCTAGTTTATCTCCTTTAATCGTACTTCTTGGAAAGATTTCGAATTTTCAATGCTCGTCACGTGCAATTACAACCATCGAATCATATGATTTTTCTTTTTCTGGACTCGACTCTATCTACATTTGAATAAGTGTGAAGTTCGTGCTCTACAATGTCATTTATTTCGATAGGTTATTAACGTCAATTTCTTATGTATAAAAATACAATATCGACAGAGTTTTTAAAAGTAGCGATTCATCGATCGAACAATTTTCGGCGGCATGGGACGATCGATGAAAGCGTCTAAATAATCAATAATGTTGGTACAACAAGGTGAGAATTGACGGTTATTTTGTGGTGATTTAAGGGCTATTGATTTTGAATAGACCGAGGTATTAATGGTAACTCATAGTAGCGATGACAACGACTATTCATCGAGTGGTGATATAAATTGTCACAATTTTGATCATAGTCCAAATGGATTTTAATAGAAAATTAAACAATTTAGGGGTTTACAAACGTTTGCCATATATTGGAACTTCAATACTTGGTCTCAATGGTCACAACGATTAAAATTTTGACAAACTGATTTTTTATATCACGCCATAAATTTAATAAAAATGAAGGTTTTAGACATAAATTAAATACTCTAGCCGTATCGATCTTGAATTTTTGTTAAATAATTTTCCCGAAATGACAATTTCGCCATAATAACATTAGTTTCTTTATCCTATTTTAATATCAAATCAAATTTTTTTCTTTAATTACCAATTTCTTTCATTCAAAAATTACAACCTTCCTAAGAAAATCCAATTATTCAAATACTTGTCTTCCTTTTAAGCAATGAGAATAGCAATAATGGCTTTGCCTCGTTTTTCCACTTGGCGTTGACCGCCATTAAAGTAGTTCAAAGACGAGCAGAGCAAGATGGAAGAAAAAAGTAATGACTTTGTAATTTCTTTTCTTGGAAAACCAGGGAAAAAAAAAAGTCTTTCTGGTCTTTGTTATATAACTCAGAATTTTCTTTCACGGAAAATAATAGTAAAATAAAATTGAACAAGTTCAATTATTTTTAGCTGACTAATTACATGTGACACGTTACTAAGATCAGTCAAATAAGACGTTCTTATAAATCCATGCGATTCGAAATTTGAAACATAAAAAGAAAAAAATTCAGAGACGTGCGCTTGGCATTTCGAGATTAAAATTTTACCCAATGGACGACTTTCAGCGAACCTCCTGTCCTTCGTCCGTCCCGTCTTTATCTCGTCTAATCAATTCGAACCCTTAATTTACTTTGTATCTAAGTCAAGTTCTATATATCACCATGAAATTGTGCACTGATGCAACGCATGTTACGCATGAGACAACTGCCTTCGATAAAATAAACCATCATTGACTAAGAAACTAATTCTCACTTCGACCCCCGATGGAATGTAATTTGCTTAAGCTTAGTCAATTGCTATGGTCATTGACTAATCCATAAAGACGAACTTGAAAACCACGAGGATGTTCAAAGAAGGACTGCGATGCTAATACCGACAAATTGGAGGGCACGCCAATAAAATCGCCAAATATTTTACTGATTTTATTTATTTTTTCTTTTCTTTTTTTTGGGGACTGAAAACTAGTTTTACTGACTCAGCAAAATCAAAGGCGTGCTGGAATTAAAGAAAGAAAAGCAGTCTTCGTTCTTTGGGTCGTCGAGTTGACCCCGCCTCCTCCCACGTGCCGCCTATTCGGCAGCCAAGAGGGGAGGAGCTGTACACGTGGCCTTCCCTTGGTCGATTCCTCGTCACGTGAGATTATTCACTAATCTTGCTTAATTAAAGCCCTAAAACGATGCTAATGAAGATTAAAGATGTGTGCTCTTGAGGAGCACTTTGCGGGAAACGAGCACGACAATATTCCGCTTTGAGTTCGAAAGTTGATGGTGTTGTTTGTGCTCTTCACGTACGTAGTGGAGAGAAGAACATCCCCCTTTTTAATGATCATAATCCACGTGAGGAATTATAAATAAAAATTGCAATAATTAATGGGGGATTAAGCATAATAATTTCACCCCACTTTTTATATCTATCTTATTAAACGGAGAAAGCTACGGAGATTTCATCGCTTTCTTAAAAAGACACGGGAGAAGATAGGAGAGAACTAACATCGTATCATCGAACGGGGGATCCGACTATTTTCTTCATGAAAGCGAATGCATGAATGGGTCAGGTCGCATGCGAGCTCTGCCGAGATGATGACGGCATCTTTACCATGTTCCGACGCAGACGCCACCGTCGTCGCGTGGAAACCTTGAACCTCATGCCGCACGAGTCTCTCGTCTCTTTGTTTTGCCGACTCGAACTGGCATCCACGTATTGGAAAGTATTCTGACTAACCCCTAAAGTGGGAGAAGATGGTGCAGGTCCACTTCGTCGATGCGGTCCTCGTCCATCGTCGTCTCGATTTCCTGTTTGATGTGAACTGTGATTATGGTCGGCGTTCGTATTAGGTATGGCTTTGATTCATAAGCTTGTTCAAAGGACGATCCCTCCTGACTTGGTCCCATATGGAAAAGTGCTGCCAAGGGAAAGCCAATTTTGAATGGTACAAGTTGTGACACGTTTTTGGATCAGCGTCCTCGATTAGGTGTAACACGTCCTTTGAGCATTGACTAAGATGGTGAGCGGAGCCCGTGGACATCTCCAAATCGCATAGATGTATGATCGCGACTTCACGTGGTAGATGCATATCTCCTCTTTTTTTCTTTTCTCTTTTTTGCCTCCTTCTTGTACGAAAAGTGATTATATAGGTTATAGACAAATCGTCAGATGAGGAATTAGGGTGCACATCACGATGATAGTGCAAGAAACACGACAATGTACACTTATCAGGTTCGTGACGAAGCGGTCTATACTTACGAATTGAACCAGTTCGACTCTGGCAATACCAATGATCTCAAACTTAGCTTACCGGGCCTTCATAGACCCTCATTAATTTCCTTTCAGAAACGTTCTTGACGGCATTTTAGCGGGCCCTCACAATATTTGGGGAGAACTATGGTAGTAAAAATCATGCATAAATACACAAGACTCAATATTTCGCCCTTTAGGATTCAATTCCCCAAAAATTCAAAACTAGGAAGAGACATGCGTCCAAGATTGCCAACAAAAATTTCAATTTTCCCGACCACTGAATTAGACTATGGAATAAAAAGAAAGATTGGACAATTATACTTTGTTCATCAATTTGACTGACGAATGTTCTGCAAATTGAAGTCCCGCGGTTGATAATTGACCCGGAAATTAGACATGGTATATAATAAACAGGGAAAATTTAAAAGCTCTTATCAAAGATGGTGGAGACAATTGAATCTAGTTCACACACAATAAACTAAATCAACAAATAAATAACGAAAAAATTAACCAAGACTTGGTACACGAGATTGAGTGACGAGATGGGTTTTTTTAGGAGCTTGACAAGGTTCGACCCTTTGAAAATCGACTGAGAAGAGAGTGTGAATGGACCTCGACATCCTTGACTTTGGACCGGTCGTGCATTGGGAGCCATTCCTTAAAATGTTTATTTAATTCTAAAAAGGATAAGCGAATTGCGAAAAATATTTATTAAACCAAATACCCAAAAGAAAGAATTTGCATGTTCCTCGTACCGACATATGTATCTTTTCCATCAAACCATGGTCCGAACATGGGACTAAGGAAGATTTCTTGTGCGACCCGGTCAGATATGAGGGCAGCAAAGCAGTCAAACAGCATCCCGATGAAGATCTTCAATGGGGTCACCTCAAGGGGTGCCAGAAAGAAAGAGAGGGAAAAAAGACACTTAAATTTTGGTTTAATCACTCTAATTAGAGTGATTAATGAGTGATTAATCCTGGGGGATTAGTGATTAGGGGTGAATTAAGGAGACGTGGCGGAGTATGGTCAAGAGATCTCGTCTCTCGAGTTGGGGTGTTTTCCACGGACAAGTTACGACCTTGTCCAATCGAAATTCCTACTGTTGACCTAAGACCAATATGGCCAAGCTGACCCAAAAAAAAATTAATAAAGAAAATATCACGTAAAGAAAGCTGACCAAAAAGGTCAATTCACTTACCTAACTCAACGCCGTCCACGAAACTGACCATCCGAGTCCGACGTTGGCTTCCACACCGGCGACGCGACGTTCCAAACCGAATTCCCCAAATTGCCCTCGTCTTATTTTCTATTTTTTTGCCTTTTTGGCCTAATACCCTGAAAAACTCAAATTTTAGCTTAAATCCAATTCTTATAATAATAATAATAATAATAATAATAATAATAAATTGTCCCATCAAATATTCTTAACTTTAGTCAAGCCCCAATTCTACCATAATTTTTGTTTCATAAAAAATCCAAATTTAGGCCAAGTCCTAATTCTACCGTAAATTCATTTTTGTCTCATAAAATCCACAAAGTTTTACTCTTCAATATGTATTCTCTTAATCCTTCGTCCAAAAATTTATTAGTGGCAATTGAGAGATAGAAAACTCATGAATGGAGCTCTTACAGCATCCTAAACTGAGTATTTGAATAACATGTTGACTTCTTAAAATTTTATTTTTTTTGCTAATTTGCTAATTGACGCAGCAAGCATTTCATATTACTAGGCAAAAATTTCTCCATAAGCTTTTTCCGAGTTAACTTTTGAGGATTGAAAACTGTTTAGGGCATAGCTCTTTTCAAATCCACACGAGAACACCAGGTTCTTGTAGACGATGCTATGCATAAACTCAAACGATTATTATCTCATACATCATTGAGTGAAATCTCAATGTATGCGCAGTAATCACAGATTCGAACACATAGCTAGCCCCGGGGGATTCTACGGAGAAGAATTAACCAAACCATGAACAAAATTACGACAATAAGGTATCACTTAAAAGATTAATTTTTCGTGTCTTTCATTTTTCAAGCAGATCCAAAAGATCCCTTTTCTTCTTTCGGTGGCTTTCTTGTATAGAGTATGAATGAGCTTCCTTCTGCTTCTCTTGATGTTCAGCAAGCCGACCATGTGAAAATTTCAAGAGAGATAAATTGGTCAGATGTCAATTTAACAAGCGTTGACAAAAAAATGAAAGAGCTATTTGACTTTTTTCCACCCAATTACCGCTTATATAATATATATATAATTTAAATAATGTGTGATATATATATATAAGTAAAATAATGTGGGAGTGCAGATGCAAGAAATTCGAGCTTTTCTCCTGCCGAACATGTTGAACATATAAGAAACAATTAGTACGCAAATAATTAGCCATGATTTGATTTGATACTAAAACCAAGAGACATTGGCTGGACAAGCAGCATTAGATGGAGGATGTCTCAGAGGAAATATAGAATATATTTAGATATTAAATCATAATTTTATAAGATTGCTTCAATTCTTATGATATTTAGAGGGTTTTGTGATATTTGACATGATTTCATGATAGGAGATGTTGGGTTCGAATATTTTCAGACCTATATCTATCTCCCTCCTCTATTATTTATTTTCATACTTTCCTCTTTGACCGAAGTCCAACTTTTGCAAAAAGGGGAGCAGTAAGTCATTGAAAAATATTTTATCTGTGCAAATTTAGTCATGAACTTTTCAGTTTGGCCAATTCAATACTATACCTTTTAACAATTCGTCATCTAGTCATTTCGATTAATTTTAGTAAAAATTTACTAATGTGGATGCCGATCATGCTACATTATGGCCAGAGCTGACGTATAAGCCAACTATACTTCCCGAGACGACTAGTGAAGTGAACAATTATGTTTTTTTTTGTAATTTTTAGAAAATTGTTAATTACATATTTTTATCTATTTTCCTTTCTTACCATCCAAAAAAAAAAAGTGTCTATACTTATAACAAAACTTAGCAAATGTAGGTAATCAACGTGTGGTGCCTTCCACTAGTCTTTATCCTATCAAGACCGACTTCTAGCATTCAGCTGAATTCTTATTTTACTTAAGAGACTTGTTTTAACAATTGTTTGTAAGCAAGAAAGACATCGTGAAAGATGTTAAAATTTTCAGAGCACTTGATCCTCTTTCCCCCCCTGAATACTAGGAATGAATGAATAGTTGGGAAATCGAATTTTTGTTCTATGATAGGCATTGGTGCAGCATCGGTCTTTGAAGCCGTAGCCCGAATTTCGAGCAATAATGATTGGCTCCCGCGTTGTTTAAAAGTCAACCAGAGGATTTGGACCTACTCGATGTACGTCCACTCCCCATAAATTAAAGTGGACGGAGAGATGGACTGGACCACGAAACAATTTTCGTGACGTGACTCACAATTCGGAACCTGACATCTATGCATGGAACTCTGTCTAGCGAAAAAAATTACCCAAATAGTTTCAAATGTATCGTACATATGTTAATTTAGGTTTAAATTTTTCGATTTTATCAATTTAATCTTAAATATTTTTATCATTTGCCAATAAAATCATTTCAATTGATTTTGGCTAGAAAGTATCGACGTGAGTGTCGACGATTCTATGTGATACGGTCTTCATGATGTGAACAACTGTTTCGATTTTTTTGAAATTTTTTATTAGTCATTCTTTTCTTGAAAGGAAAAAGAAAAGAAAAGAAAAGAATAAGATAATAAGAAAATCATCAACATCAATGTCGACATTGCTAGCAATGGTATGTAGAATGGCTGGTGTTCGTACCACTAATTTCCAGGCAAAGTTGACCCAAATGGTTACATTAACAAATTGTTAAGAAGGATTAAAACTAAATTAAATTAATTGAAATATTTAGGATAGAATTAGTATCTATACAATAAATTTAAAACTTTTGAATTTATATTCATTTTGTAAAAGAGCCAGGCCATTCACGTAATGGAAAGAAAACAAGTAGAGATGACGAGTTCGCAATGTTTTGAGTGA
The DNA here is from genome assembly GCA_019926035.1 of Melaleuca alternifolia. Lineage (NCBI taxonomy): Eukaryota > Viridiplantae > Streptophyta > Magnoliopsida > Myrtales > Myrtaceae > Melaleuca > Melaleuca alternifolia. The sequence continues at coordinate 89,995 of JAGKPW010002577.1, read as the reverse complement.
CCAAAACGAGGATAGCTCAATTAAACTTTCGAAAACAATGCACAAACCTCGGCTAGAATTTAGAAAGTTAAGTTCATCTCGACGCGCCGTAAGCCATTCGATAATCGCACTATTCACGAGTTTATATGAGCCCAATAGGATTGAAGAAACTAAGCGTACCTTCTTGTGATGACAGATGAGTGATGAACGGATAAGGACACGAACCGTCGATCCTAAGACGCATAAGATTGTGCGATGATACCGCTCGATGTATCGATCAAGATGGTCCACCGATGATATGTTGCCGGCCATAAAAGGTGAAGCAACGCTTCAATAATGCTTTACGAAAGTTAGGTCCACTTCTTTTTCATATGCCCATGTAGTTGAGAATCATGAGGTGCATGAATTATCCCTCTTCCACAGCATATCCAAGCCAAAGGCTCTCAATCACCGTCTTTCAAAGCTCTCAATCACCATCTTTCAAAGGTTTGAATAAGGAGAGAGAGAGAGAGGGAAAATGAAAAATGAAAAAAAAAGCAACGTCGCAATCATGATTATCGATTGGATTTGTATAAAGGCGCTCTCCGACCCTAAATTGCATTTCACACGAATAATCATGAAATGAAAACTCTCTTCTACTGATAAAATAAATTCACTCACCAGAATAAAAAATTTAAGTATGTGGTGGTGCCTGAACCACATCTGTTAACCGATCTTTTTATACCGTCGGTGTACCGCCACTCTCTCTCTCCACCCAAATGAAATTGTACATATTTGGGCTCATTTAGCACGTGCTCACATCCTAGGGCACAAAAAGCTTAAGCTTACTTTCAACTCTCTAAAAAGATTCTTGTTTTCTAATGGAGAGAGTGTCACTTTATCTTGGTCATAGGCATCAAGTAAGCTATACAGTGGGGAACCTTCATGTTCTTTGGGGTTAGTAATCTAATGGGTGACCTACTGGATGCTACATCAAGCCTATAAAGTTTTCCCCAATATTCAAACTCGTCACAAGAGCCCATAATATTTTATGAATGCCCCCATGCTTTATGATTAGATGTACTCGTGATTTGAGTTCATAAGCTGTTGTGATTGAGCAAGCAACCTATTTTTTTAAAATCATTCATTCATCTTGCTATTCATCAACAGCTCAGCTGAACTATAAGACTCTATTTGTTTTATGAATTCATTTATGTACCGGAAAATAATTCCTTAGATCATTTACTTTCCGTAAGAGAAATAGAACCCGAATTTTTAATTTCTATTCTTTCGAGGACAAACTTCTGTTTTGGCCCAACTACTCCCGCAATGGTTGCGAGTACAACCCTACCACTATTAAAATGTGTGCATGTATATGATGAAGTGAGTGGTATGTTGGGAAGGGCGACTTGTCTTGACCAACCAAAGAGATTCTCATTGCCTCGCCCCATAGGGGAGGCGAGTGAAATTTGCGATTCTTGAATTTGGGGTGGAGATCTTATTTGCATCGTAGCATGGACCAACATGATGATGTATATTTTATTCACCAAAAATTTTTAAAGTGAAAGTTAAAAAATCAACAATCGAGTGGTGCTCGGGGCCAGCTTTTGTGAATGTCGATTCTCGACTAATCTGTTTCCTCAAACTATGTTAAGGGCGTGCTTTCTTAGTTCTCTATCTTGCTTTTGCTAAATCTCTCCTCTATTGGCTTGGTGCATATAATCTCAAAAGTACCCTTGATAAGATTTGAACAAATGCTGGCAATGATGGGTTTGCAGTAGTTCCTTATCCTCCTAGACTTGTTTACTTGGTAAAATTGGTCACTTATCTCATAAGTTCTACATACCTAGACGGCCTTTATTCTTTTTTATTTATCGACATCAATTACTCGTGTTTAAGTCAACCATGCAGACTTCGGCTCACATTTTACTTGATCCATAACTAATTCGTATTTCCAAACTTTACCTACCCATGTGGACTTTCTCGTTATCAAAATTGCCACAATCATGACAAATCAAGGAGAATTGCTTATACCATCAAGAAAATTTATGACGATGATTAAAACTCTTGCTAAACCGTATTTGTTTAATGATTCTTTTAATGTCATTCTGTCCCTCATGAGAGTAATTATCCAATATGTGAGGCGGTAGAAATTGGAAGGTTGTGGAAATTTCCCCTTCCCATGTGACCACACTCTCACTCTCTCTCTCTCTCTTCTATCTCTCCACCCAAATGAAATGAGACATCTTTGGGCACATTTAACACATGTGCTCACTTTCTAGGGCACAAAGAAAAAAAAGCCTAAGCTTGCTTTTCAAACTGTCTCAAAAGGAATCTTGCTCTCTAATGAAAGAGTGTCACTTCATGTAGGTCATAGGGATCATAGCAAGCTAATGCGCTAGGGGGCTAGTGAACTTTGGGGTTAGTAATCTAAAGAAAGTCCTGGCAGATGCCACATGAACAACGATAAGCCTATGGAATTCCCTCAATATTCTAGTCATTATAAGAGACAATGGTATTCCGTCAATGCCCACATGCTTAATGATTAGGGATGCAGGAGTGGATGTGCCCCGAAAACAGAAGTTTGTCCCGGAAAAAAAAGTCGAAATTAAAGCTCCGTCCGTATCACAAAAAATAATTTAAAAAATATATATTTTTAAAATTTTTCGACGTTTATTTCACGAAAAATAAATTAGTTAAGGAAAATACTTTTCAATAATAGAAAAAACACATTCAAAAGTTGAGAAAATGTTTTCTGTTTTTTTAATGAGAAAAATATTTTCCGTATTATTCGTTTATCTTTAAATATCGCAGTCTCTAATGGCGTGCCTTGACCTCTCTAGAGGCCGGCGAGACGATGGTCTTTGACAAACTAACATTAAAAAATATTATCATCTTTCAAGAAAATGATATCTTAGAAAATGTTTTTCAGAAATGTTATATTTTTCGTGAAACTAACAGAACTTAAGAAATCATTTCGACTGAGAAAAGGAAAATTAAAACATTGTTTGTGCACATCTCAATGGGGCGCAACCCCTACCACTATCGAGATGTGCCCCATGTATGTAGTGAAGTGGTTGTATTGGGAAGCGCATGAAAGAATGTCTCGGCCAACCAAAGTAATCTCATTGCCTTGCCCATAATGGAGCGAGCGAAATATGCGATTCTTGAATTCTGGGTGGATACGATTTTAGAAAAATTATTAAAAAAAAACTCATGAATTTATTATACTTTTATCGTTTCGGCCCTATATGTTTTCACGTTTTATCGATTGAGCTCATTCGGCTAATTTTGATCAGAGATCGTTGATAGGGATGCCGATTGTCCTACTTGGTTTGGCTTGGTTGGTAGACGTTGATGTAGATAATTTTAAATGATATTTTAATTTTTAAGAATTAACTATTTATTCATTTACCTTACTGACTTTAAGCCAAAATCAACTGGATAGACTCAATCGACATGAAAAGGTTTACGACTTAATTGGTATAAATTATGACTGAATCGGCAAAAATGCAGTAAGTTCATGATTTCTTCAATAATTTTCCTGGTCATTTTACATCATCGCATGGATCAACGCGGTTATGAATACTTTATAAATGGAAAAAAAAGTAAAAAAAAAATCAACTATTAGGTGATGCCCAAGCTGGCTCTTGCGCATCTCAGATTCTCAATTAATCCATCTCCTCGAGCAATGTTAAGGCACGCTTTCTCAATCATCTGCATCACTTTTGCTAATTCTCTCCCCCGTTGACTGGGTACAAGCGGGACTATGCTTCCACAAGCAATCAAAGGCCCGACAAGCATACAAGCCCACTAAGGATGACTGCATGAATGAGCCCAAAAGTGTACGTCCCTCACATCTTGCGTTGCTGAAGGCCCATTGAAGCAAAGGCCCAAATTGGACTCATTTATCGACCCTCACCCTCCTGATATTAATTCTAGAGTTCCCACAAAGAAGATCTTTTCTGTTTCCTTATTATCGAGCGTTTGAAGTCGCGAGGTGACATTCTTTGCGGGTTGATCTTGTCGAGTCGATTATGTGAGGCGAAACACCGTGGGATTGGGTGTAATTTGGGATTGGAAAATGCCCGAAAGATTGAGCAATTGCAACTCTTATAATTCTCCGATCGATTAAGTGACTGTTTGTGATCGGCTCTTTCATAAGAAGATACCTATGCTCGAATTAGCATTGGTGTGCAATACGTGGTGAAGTGAGAGGTGGCCAGTAAGTTTTCTCATGACGAACACAAGTGCGTGGCTGCAAATTGATTGATGTAAAGGAAATTAGAGTCAAACTATATAAAGAAAAAGAAAAGGTCGAGCGTACATGTGGAGCTTAAATACAACATCATGAAGCTTTAAACAGAATAATTATCCAATCAGTCATAGAACGATTCTACGTATACCGTTTTAGTCTTGCATTTTTCCTTTTTTAAAATTTTGTTAACGTAGTTGTAAGTCTTTATGCGGAATTCCAATGTGATATTTCCAATCAATTGCTGATGCAGCATTTAGTCATAGCTGATCATCCAATGTTGACTCGCTGTTTGTTACTACAGCAATTTCTGATGGCAATTGGCTAGAATTGCCGCATTGAAAATGTCCTTTACTTTTACTATATCTTATAGATAGATTGGGATTAAACCGAACAGCCTTAGAAACCTGAAAGTTCATGCAAAATGATTCAAAAGTGAGTATACAAACTCGAATATATTTCGAGAAGACAATATATCGAAAATGTGTCTGATTCCGCATTGCATGCGGAGTGAGGTGAAGGTGTTCGATGGGGAACGCCAAATCAACAAATGATTACTATTCATTAAACGCAAAAGCTGCTTCTAGTTTGATAACATGCGACTTCTCCTCGTGAACTGAAGATCCTAAATGAGAAGACTACAAATAAAATTCACTATCCGGAAGAAGTAGAAAAATGCTGAAGACCCTTATGATCAAACAATTCATTTTAGATAGACCCGGCAACTTGGCTCACAATTCAATTCAATAATCTATTTTATTGACCCCATTAACATGGTTGGTGGAGTGTCAAATATACCCATATCAAAAGTCCGGGTATTTTTGTGTTCGAGTCTAATTTGATTCTATTTTGTCGACCCCATTAACATGGTTGGTGCGGTGTCAAATATACCCAAATCAAAAGTTAAAAGATTGGATATCACAACAGTTTCGATTCAAGTCCCCGGATCGAACAAGAACACATAATCGCCATAGAGAATGCCAAGTCCTTCAAAACCATCTAAGTGGCACGGTGAGTGAAATTACGAGCTTAAAGGTTCACACGAACTCAAATAATCATACAGAGTCAATGACCATAATGTTTTACGAGTGTTAAATTATTTAACGTGTTAGAAAATGTAACTCAAAAATTTTAAAAGGAGGCGACCGACGTATATAGAAATCATGGAAAACTCATTAGCGGGCGATGATGATTGTTAAGCATGATGTTCCAAAAGGCATCTTAAGAGTTGGAGTCGACTCATCTGCATGAGGAAGCAACAGGAACTAATAATTCTTTCTTAGAAAAGAGAGAGAGAGAGAGAGAGATCACTTGCCCTTCGTGACGTCACGCATGACGTCATTAATCGGTCTTATCTTTCACTTAATGCATCGTTCGTTAATTAAATTCCAAACCCATAATATTCCTTGTTGCTCGTCGTTGTGTCGGGGCTTATCTTACCAGATCCGTTCCAGTTTTTAAATCAGTTTTTCAACTAAAGAGAGTGGGCAACGAGGAATAATGGCGCTGGCGGAAATTGAAACGACTACGGATTAATTCGCGATTACCTAAGACAATTCCAATCGACGAGATTATCGCGAGATGAGGTGACTTTGAATGTGCTCGTGAAAAGGGTTGTGATTAATTAAGACGATTCGAATCGATATGGATGATTAGCGTGAGATAAGACGGATTGAATATGCTAAATAGAAGAGCGGAGAATCTTATATAAGCTAAGGGTTCGGAATCTCTTACCAGTTGGGGGTTTCTTCTTGTGCTTTTGCTTAGGTTTCAAATGAATTTGTTCGATCATTTCTTTTTAGCGAAATCATGAGAATATTTGCAAAAGCTTTTATTTATTCTATCTTTTTCTTTATAATTGTGAAATTCCTGCACGATTAACAGAAGACGGGAATTTGCAAAAGCTTCAACTGTCGGGCACTTGGGAATTTTCCTTTTCTTATTAGTGAGTTTGATGAACTCTGAATTATAAAATTTTGTAGACCTGTTATTCTCTTATTATAAACCTATAACTAATTTTGATTAGAAAATGAAAATCCAGTTTTGCGTTTTGAAGAGTTCTTTTGCACTCTAAATAAACGCATGTCAATGGATGGATGGTATGAGGTAATTAATGATTCGATGATCCGAACATCGTGTGATAGATACGAGAAAAACAGGTTGTAAGAAAATCATGTAAAATTTTCTACGTGAGCATAAGATATGTCATAGTAAACTTGTGAATATTTATTTCGAAGTGACGCATTTTGCCATTTTTTTAACTCGTAATGATTTGGAATGCTCTCCCTTCATTTGTCACGCAATTCGATTTATTCCCGATCCCTTTGCTTTCTTTGTTTGAACTCTTTGGGCTTCGGTGATTATTACTCGTCTTCATCGGATTAGGTCGTTATAAGATAGATATTGACTAGCTGAATGATTATTTGGAACCTTTTGAAGTTGGAATAAAAAATACTTGCCTTTTGCTTTTTTGAAGTCCTAACTTCAAGTGATGGCCAAAACCAATGCCAGCTTGGACAGTACATCGAAAATGTGTTTTTATTCCGCATTGCACGCCGAGTAAGGTGAAGGCGATCGATGGGGATCGCCAAATCAAGATGAATAGTTATTTATTGAATCCAAAAGCTGCTTCTAGATTGATAGCATGTGATATTTCCTCATGAACTAAAGATCCTAAATGAGAAAACTACAAGTAATATTCACTCTCTGGAAGAAGTAGAAAATTGCTGAAAACCCTTTTGATCAAACAATTCATTTTAGCTAGACTTGGAAATTTCGCTCATAATTCGAGAAAAATGGAAATTAGCTTCTCGGACAAATTACTACTGTCATAGTATTCCCATCTTTTTTAGTAGAACTTGTTGACCCCGTTAACATTGTTGGACAGGGGTGTCGAATATGACTCGAACCGAAAAGTTTGAGTGTTTTTGGGTCAAGTTCAAAATAAAAAATTACTGGATAATTGTTGAAAGACTTAGCATTACAACAGTTTCAGTTTGATACCCAAATCGAACAGAAACCCTTTCTCGTCCACAGAAAATGTGAAGTCCTTCAAGAAAATTTAAGCGATACAGTGAACAAAACTACAGATTCGCACAATCTCAAACAATCATAACGGGGCAATGAACATAATTTTTTTTATTAACATTAAATGATTTAATGTGATAAAAAATTCAATTCAAATGGTTAATTATCAAGTGAATGAAAACAATATATATGTAAGCTCATCATCGATGGTTGTTTGAACATGATGTTCCCAAGGCATCTTGAAAGTTGGAGTCGACTCATCTATATGAGGGAGCAACAGTAATCAATAATTAAAAAGAGGAAGATCAGTTGCCCTTCGTGGCGTCACGCATGACGTTGTTGCTCAGTCGTATCTTTCACCTAATACATCCTTCTTAAATTAAGTCTGAACTGACATTGCTGCCCCAACAAAGTCCAAATCCATAATATTCCTTGTCGCTTGTCATTATGTCGGAGTTCTTATCACGAGATCCGATTTAGTTTACAAGGTAAAAAGGGGCTGAAATCATTTTTTTTATTTGGTCAGTTTTTCAAGTAAAGGGATTAGACAACCAGCAAGGCTGGTGCTGGCGGAAATTGAAAATGACTACAGATTAGTTCGTGATTAATTAAGACGATCCGAATCGATATCGGAGATTAGTGCGAGATAAGACAAAGGGAATGCACTAATGGAATGGAGCTCGGAATCTCCTCCAAGACGAGGGCTCGGAATCTCTTACCAATTGAGGTTTTCTTCCTATGGTTTTTGCATAGGTTTCAATGAATTCACTTCATCATTTTTTTACTGAAAATCATGATAGATTTGCAAAATATGCACAATTTATAGAAGCAGGAAGCAAAAGCTTGAATCTTCAACTGTTGAGCATTTGGAAATTTTTTTCTATTAAATGAATTATGAAAATTCGCAAGACCTGTTATTCTTTTATTATAAGCTCGTAACTAATATAACACCGTTATATCTAGAAACTTTATCATAATGAAACTAATTATCCATTTGTTGAATTTGGGCTTTGAAGAAATATTTTACTCTGACAAAATATATATTATTTTGCGAGATTTTGTGGAACAACTGTCGAATGTTATAAGAGTTTCAACTATAGTATGAAAACGTAATTTAATGTTTAAATATTATATCATGCTTGTTACTAGCAATTATCCTTACATCCAAGGATAGCTAGAAAAGGCGGAAACCCATCAAGATGGTCAACAATTTTTGAAAGCCACATACGTATTGAATTGAGTTCAATGGCATTTCATTTATATGAGTTCCACAAAGTCATACCATGGATTAACACAAACAGTAGTTCATGGCGCTGCTCGAAGAACAGTCATTAAACATAACGAGGGAATTAAGGCGAGTATTAAAAATTGTAAACTTTCTAGGTGAGCATAAGATATGTAATAGTAAACCTTTACCTTTTTTTTGGCTTTTTCCTTAATTTTAATTTTGAAGTGAACACATTTGATCATATTTTAATTCATAATGCTTGAAACGGTCTGCTCCTAATCACTACACAATTCGATTCATTTGCATTCCCTTCGCTATCCTTGAAGCTTGTTAGGAGCCACCTTGAGTATGCTCTTTGACTCACCGATCACTCTTCGCTCTCATCGGATCGTATTATAATAACATAAATTTTGATTTGCAGAGATTGATGTATCATTATTTGGAACTTTTTAAAATTTGAATAAAAGAATATTTGCCTTTTACTTTTCAAACTCGAACTTCAAGTCATAGCCAAAACCAGTGCTAGCTTGGACCTCGACACTCTAAGATCACCGGCAGGTCGACTGGTCAACTAGTGTCGATTTCCGATGCAATTCCTGCTTCTTCTTTTCTCCTTTTTCTTGCATCTCCTTCCCGTGAAAAAAAAAAAGACAAAGAAAGAATAATAGAGAAAAAGATTCACAATTATAATGTTCATCATCAAGAAACTTACAAACTTCGTAAGTGATTAAGAACCCTTGTACAATAACCACGTGAGAGATTACGCAGACTTTGATCCTTATCCTTTATTCCGTGAATGAACCAAGCAATCTCCTCGAGCCGTCCGCTCTGTACGAAGAGGATTCAAAGAGGGAACACGATATTCTTTTGTTTTTCTTTTGGATTGAAGAGAGATACATTACATTATTTCCTTCTTGCTGCTCAACGAAAAAACAAGAACAAAGCAAAGGAAAACAGAAGAGCTTACATAGGGAGCTGTCCACGAGAGCATGCGCAAGATTTGATTCATGCGAACCCCAGAACAAAGAAGGTTCGAAATGGGAGAGTTTACATGATGGTGACTCTGGGTCTGGCCCCCGAAGTGAAGCTACCGACCCCCATCATCGGGACGCCGCAGGTCGTCTCCATTAACAGCCGCTGCTGGAACGTCTCCATCGAGGCGCCGGCTTCAATGATGTCTGCGATCAACGACCTGTAATATTCCTTAAGCTTCTTCAGCATACACGAATATTGCAGCTTGAGCCACCGCAGCCTCATCTTCCTCCACATCGTCAGCAAGAAGAGCCCCCGCCGTGGCCTCTTCCCGCCAAGTCGGACAGTCGGGAGCTTCCTCCGCCGAAGGGGGATGGTTCTACGGCGAGGTGGCCATCGCAATGTGGCGGCCATGTGGTGGGTGGTGGTGGTGGTGGTGGGAATGGGATCTTGACGAGCCATGTGGTGCGAGTGGCGAGTTTTCTTTTTGTCTGGTGGGCTGTGAGATTGAGGGCAGGGGTGCTATATGGGAGGGTTGACTTGATGAGACAAACGCATCTTTGGCTTTATTTATCTATTCGTTTGTTGCATGGGACCTTGTTGAGGGATAACTTATGTGCACTTTGCATTAAATTTAGCTTAGCATTATGCACATCAGAACATCGAGATAGTAAATCTCTAGCGGTTTTGGATTGCAAGTTTTTGTGATTTTCATTGTATCAATATTCGTGGGTAATCTGTCGTTTTGTGGCGCCTGGTGTTTTCTTCTTCGTTTTTTATGTTTTGGCATTGATGGTCAACGTGACGTGTGGCAGCTTAGGAGGCTACATTGCATAAGAATTATCGGGATATATTACATACGAGAAGAGTGGACGAAAATCTCCTTCTATCAATCACTTTAAAATGATGTCGACAATGATGGAATCGATCGATCTTATCTCTAGCTCGTCATCGTTCACAAGTGTGATGAAGACTTTTCAATTGTTTAGAAACAGGATTAATGCATGCATGACGCTCGCCAATTCTTTTCTACTCGAGGTTCTTAGTTTTTAGGTCGAAAAACGCAAAAGTTTACGGTCAAAAACCGCAAAAGTTTACTTTTCCCTTGATTTGTCGATGCATGGGTTCGTGTATATAGATTTTGAAAGTTCTACATTTAAGAATATGATATCAATACAAATGACGGGCATGGAAGTTGCGACTCAGGCGACAAATCTTGTTCGGTTAGACACGTCGGAAGATGTATCAAAGATGTCTTTCAATCCTTTTGTGGTCAGATTGTGTTAATTTCATATTCACATTATGATGCACCAAACAATGAGGATACTAGATTCGATGAGTGAGAATTTTTATATTTCGTCATTTTACGTTGAATGGATTCTTCACTCTTTTGGAGGTTATATGCACCTTAATCGACTTTTTCTTCATGTGTTTTCAATATGCCTCGACGTATGACAACGATATTTCCGATGAATTCAATGTGTGATGCCTCGAAAGCTTTGTTGATGATTTGTTCTACTCTTCTCTCTTGTCAGGACAGGACATACATATACAGAAATTTGGTCTGGCTAGGAATCATGTGATGATCCAGCAAAGAATAATTATCACTTGTAGAGAAAACAACAAAGTTTGCTTAAGAAAGCAACGTCGCCTTCCGCCGTGGTTCTTTAATAACGGGTGGTCTAGGGTGAGGTGAGCAAAGATGGAGGGAAGTGTGGTTAGGACAAGGGCGTGATTAAGAGTGCACTTAACCCATAAATTAAGGTTTGGCAACAATAGCTGTGAAAGGACCTCTGCCCTTGTCTGCTCTTACCCTAACACAAATTTAATGCAGAGCGTGACCAGCTAGATCCTCGTAGTTTTGGCGTGCAGAGCTGGCCTTGCGTTTAATCAAGATTGCGTCTTTCGCTTGATTGCATTGGGGGGGTCCTGCCTTGAAGACCGATGAGTGAATGGTCTATGCCCTAAAATGAATGGTTTTGAAAGCATCTCTAGCTTTATCTGTAGGAGTATTTCGAGGAAACGATTCTTGATGGAGTAGGTCTTTGAGATAACTTAGATTATATTCATTAGGTGGACATGCGAGCTCTGCATGTTCTGTGCCTTGGACTCTAAACCCTCGCTTTTACGTAAGCCATCAAGTCCTGGAAACAAGGTCAAATACTTCAGCAGCTTCCATTGTTTTTTCTTAGGTTATACCAAGGCTGAGAGGAGATGTTTAAACTCGAACCCGATTGGAGAGTTTTTGCGGACGTTGGATTGTGGCGTTTTGATGGTTTATAGCCCCAAGCAAGTTGATCAGATCGAGCAAGTCCAAGCATGGAACTACCTTCGGAGGTGACCCGAAAATCTTTCTGCTGAACCATGGGAACATTTGTTTTGAATTTCAACGAACATCCAAGCTCTAGGATTAAATGTTTCTCCATTGAATTTCTCTACTCTTCTGCATTCTGTCTGTTTCATGCATTGTCTGCTCACTATAAAGCCGGTTTCTTTTTCTGTTAATGTGACCAAGGATCATTAAGCTTTATCCAGCACTTGAGGCAAAATTAATTTGCTGATGAAGTTCATCTGTGGGCAGAAATAACCAATTTTTTTTCGAAACCTAGGAGCTGGTACTCTTCGTCCCCACGCCCCATCCCCATGCTAGCAGGGACGTATGCTTGTTGGCTGCTCTCACGTGTGTTACTGACCAATTTTATTTGATAAAAATTCCAGTTTTCATAGAAATCAAAACTCGGTTTCGAAAGGGAACATTACCCGCTTGAGAATTCAACAGGACGGATAGCGAGCTAGATGCAGAGCATATCTACAAGCATGTAAGCCGCTAATCCTAGGTGACGGAACAAACATCTTCTTGGGGTTAAAACGACACGACTGTTGTGGCTCACAGAAAATGTTCATCATTGATTCAAACAATCATCTTTAGAAATAGTTGGTTTTCTACAAAACAAGCGCACTGTTGGCATCCAGAGTTATTATTTTTATGGAAGTAGTAAGGAGTGGATGAAAAGAGAGCTGTGAGTGATTCCTCGAAAGCTAATGCTACATCAGGTCCAAGATCGTAATTATGGACAAAACATATGTTCTTCTGTATCGTCTTTTGCTTGTGGAGTCTATCCAAATTCGGGTATAATCCCTTTGTCTCGTGGACGGCTGCAGTTTGAATGCAGAAGCATCGTCCGGACATAGTCTAGTTCCTCAATTTGATTAACAATGGGATCCTTGCGCGAGGTTTAGAAGATTAATGGAAGTTATATCCTTGTGGTTTAGTCCGAAATGGATCAAGCCATGCTCAAATCGGATACTTGGTTGACATGGGGGAAGTACCGCTTTAATGCCTTCCCTTCGCGAACTGCAAAGTAGTCACCTACTGTCCGAACAGATAATTTAAGATTAAAATATGCTGGGTTTAGTATGATTCTTAATATCGTACATTTCCTACTGCCTAATCTTATCTCTAGATGCTGACAAGCCCTCTTTAACTTTTCTTCTCGGAGAAGCCTCAAAGTTCCTCATGGATTTGGATAGGTCTACATCCGCAGTCTGGCTGTGCAATTGCTTGATTTTGTGATTTGACACACAATCAATGTCGTGTTTGATTTTCACATAAACTGTCTGCTTAGCAAATCTCAAGATCATCTGGAATTGATGAATGTGCATCAAAAGTGGAATGCTGAAGAAGAAAACGAAGAAGAAATTCAGCCATTCTAGATCAATCAAGCAAGCTCCATGGAAGCTAGAGATTCATCCTATAGATGAAGGCCCACTAACTGTTTCAGTCATGCAAAAGCGAAGATAGACGGACATTACTGAGCATTGATTTCAGCACACAAAATGATGCTTTCTGCTCGGGCATGTTATTTTAAACCAGTCCAATGTAAACAAACACACCAGAAAAAAATGAGGGAACTCCGAATCCAAGCCTAGAGTCTTCTGACTTTTTACAAGACTGCTTTCATGGTATTAGTGGTTAACCATAACATTACCCTTTGAGAACCACCGAGGAATCTCTGCAACAGCTCCACGAACGGTGTGGCCAATCCAATCTTTGAGTCTGTAGGACAGTGACAGTAGCGTCTTTGCACATTATATAGATTCCACAAGCTCCTGACGCCACCTGACAGCGATTGGACTCCTCACTCGGTGAGTCCCATCTGTCCACTCGATCGATCCAAATCTTGGAGTAGCCAGTCCTGACACGATGCTGGAGAACATAATCTCGTAGGAAAGCATCTGATTTTCTGCAGAAAATGAGAGCTTGCTCGGTGAAACACTGACTTCGACATTTTCAGGAGCATTCACTTTCACCTCGTAAACTGCATCAGCAGAACTCCCGACGTTCTTGACCACCCTCCTATATTTCACAACATCCCCATTGGATGTTAGAACGACCGAGAAGGATGGATAATTCAATTCTCCAGGAGAAGCCATTCTATACTCGCACAAGTTCGAACTCGTAGGCTCTCTAAGGAAGACCGCAATTCTTTGCGGTTCGTAACCAATAGCACAGAGAAACCCCACGTAGTCATCAACATCCATGTCATAAACCAATCCAGGATCCAATGCCCTGTTCGGATCCACATGTCCTGCTCCATGAATAAAGGGGCTGGATTCATCACCGCTAGCAAGATCCTTAATGCTCCTCCCTGCGTTATCCAAGTTATAAGCAGTTGTCATCAGTGCAGATTTTATTGCCGCTGGAGACCAATCGGCATAAGCCTTCCTAAGCAGAGCAGCTAATCCACTAGCATGAGGGCACGACATTGAGGTGCCTGAGATAATATTGAATTCGACCCTCCTCGGGTCAATGTCAAGATCTGTGGGGCCATTGGATCCGGTCCAAGCCGCCAAAATGTTGACGCCTGGAGCTATAACATCTGGTTTAAGGATCTCGGCAGTGAGATGGTTTGGGCCACGGCTAGAGAAAGCGGCAATTTTTGGAGCAGGCGGCAAGGGACCAATCACCGTGCCATGGAATTCGATGGCTGCTGTTGGGAATGGGTCCAACCTGGCGTATTCTCGGATCTTATCTCCCGCAATCTTGCCCACCATAGTAGCCGGTACAAGGTGCGAATCAGCAATCAATTCTTCACCACTCTCTTCAGTATTGGCAAGTATCATTCCAACGCCACCTGCTAGCTTCACTGCACTTCCCTTGGCGACTCTCGCATTTCCTCCTCTATCACAAATGACAATCTTTCCTACAACTTTGGTGGAATCGAGCCTGCCATCATAGCAATATCGACTTCCGCAGTCGCTGGCATAAACCAACGGAAGCTTCGTATTGCCAAGAGGCTCACCAGAGTAAAGGGACACGCCCTTGAAGATCCTCCCGTCACCAAGAACCACATCTGCGGGAAACTCCCTGTCAATTGTGGAGGCACCCACTGTCAAGATCCAAGGAGCAATGTTCACAGCTGTGAAAGGGCTGGGACCGGAGTTCCCTGCAGAGCACGAAACAAGAACCCCGTGTTTCACAGCCCCAAATGCACCGATCGCGATTGAGTCGTGATCATACTGCGGCGCGTACCCATTTGCACCCACGGATAAAGAAATTATGTGCACACCATCCGAAACAGCCTGATCCATGGCTGCTAATATATCTGAATCGAAACAACCCAAGCTCCAACATATCTTGTAAGCAGCAATTCTTGCTTTAGTGGCCATACCTCTGGCTTCGCCCGCTGCATACTCGTAAAAGCTCGCATTTGAAACGACCGACCCTCCGGCCGTTGACGCGGTGTGCGTGCCATGACCCTCCGTGTCCCTCGGCGATTTTGACTCTCTTGACTCATCAATCGGCCTCTGTAAATAGGCCTCATACCCTTTGTAAAAGGCTCTCGCGCCAATGATCTTCCGACTGCAGGCCGAGGCAGGGAAGTCCCGCCCGGCCTCACACGTGCCTCTCCAATTGCCGGGGACAGGGCCGAGGCCTGAATCGGAGAAGCTCCGCCGCTCGGGCCAGATCCCGGTATCAAGAACCCCAATAATGATGTCGTCCGCATAATCGGAGTTCGGCCATACGCCGGCGCTCTCGGTGAGGCCGAGGAACTGAGGTGTCCGGGTGGTGTGGAGGTGGCGGATGCGGTCGGGGACGACGGAGAGGACCCCGGGGGCACGGCGGAGGACCTCAGTCTGGGGGGCGGTAAGGCGGGCGGAGAAGCCGCCAGCAGCAGCATGATAAGTGTAGAGGATCCGGGAAGGAGGGTTTGAGGGGGGGAGGGAATGGAGGAGGGAGGAGTACCAGTGGTGGTGGGTGGTGAAGAGGGAGGGCTTGTGGGAGGACGAAACATGGACGATGAAGGTCTGTGGGGGGCTGCGGGGCGATTGCTCTTGTGGTGCCGAGAGAGATGGGTAGACAAATAACAGGAGGATGAGGAAGAAGGATGGGGAGAGAGAGAGATTCGCCATGGATGACCGATGACTGTTCCTCAGAAATTGGAGGAGCAATGGTCTCCCCTGAAATTCTAAATCTTTCTCGGGGGATAACTGGGTGGCAATTGGACATGGGAAATCTCTCTGGAGCAGAACAAGTCCACATCAGCACGGGATGGAGCCAGAGTTTCTGCAACCATGTTCATATTTTTGTCGTTTTCCTCTTTCCCTTATTACTTGTTTTGGTTCCATGTGAATCACGCCAGTCCGAGATGGGGCCCGCGAGAGCTGTGGGACCGGTCTGTGTGCCAATGGGTTCTCGACACCTCATCATTTTGCTATTCTTGATAGCTTCTCTCTCCTTTGTTATGACTAATGACGACGGAAGATGGGATCAGTTCTTCGGAGGGGTAACGTTGTCGCTTTCATGGACGAGAGGACAAGCAACTTTCGGCTAAATAACGAGGAGGATACGCGGACAGAATAAAATAAAGCCCAATTGCTCATAGACACGTTGCATTTCCCTTTGAAGTTGGTCCATCATGGGCTCGTACAGTTAAGCTTGAACATTGGGCCGCTTGAATATGGATATCTCATCCTTCCAAATCTAAGTAATCACAGCACGAGCATGCATGATTCATTAATCTTCCCTCTTCAATAACAGGGGAAAACTACTAAAAAAGCCCACCTATGATATTGATGCTAATTCAGTCCTAAATGTTTTAATCTGACTAATTTATTCACGAATCTTTTCATATTGGTACCAATATAATTATCTTGTCAATTTAGGCATGAGTTGCGAACGGGAATGCCGGCCGTTTTTGCTAGTTGTCAACCTTCATGATGGCTAGCGGAGGTCACCGTCGCCGATCACTAATGAGGCGAGGGTTAGAAGGCCCTTGCCTATAGCAGGCGTTGCCGGCCTTTGGCGAGAGTCGGTGAGGGCTAGATGGGGGCAAGGGTCCCCTCCCTAGATTTGGCAAGGAGCAGCCTCACTTGAACAAGGTCGGCAAGGGCATCCCAGCCCTTGCCCTCGTTAGTTGCCGGCAACCTTCACTAGCCATCATGGAGGTTAGTGACTGGCAATTGGAAATAAGGAAAAAAGAAGAAGAACTGATAAGGAAAAAAGAAAAAAATTAATACAATTTTAAAAAATAAAATCCATGTAAGTATAGGTCCTGTCATGTAGGACGCCCAGCGTCTATGTACAAATGGAGTTAGGTACAAATTTGAAAAGGTTTATGACTAAAGTAATCAAATTCAAATATTTAAGACTAAGTTAGTATTGATGGATAGATTTTGGACCTTTTTTTAGAACTTTTCCCTCTATAACAGAGTGGAAGTGGGCTTGTTTTAGGATAGTCAAAACTCAGAAGCCCCATTGGGATGGGAACATCCCTTTCTTCAGTTTGAATAATGAAATCGAAAGATTTAAATAATTTATTTGCATCGGAATAAATTTGGTTTGCCTTAACTTTGGGTACCTTCCAATTGTTCAAAGATTTTCCTTAGTTTGATGATCTTCATTTATATTTGTAATGCACAGATCCTACGGATCTTTTACTTCCCTTGTACTGTAACTTTCAGTTTATTTATATATAAGAATGTTTTCCTTATACATCGCACAAACCCATAATTCTCATGGCTCTGCCGAGATCTGTGGAGTTTAGTGCTTGTTATCCATTTTAGTACATTTACATTTATGTACATTTACTTTACAGTACTAAGATCCGCAAGTACGAAGTCATTTAGGTATTGATTACGGGCAAAATTCGCAGGCTAAAACGCACTTACCAAGTGTACATGCTTTAGGCACCTTCTGAATCTTACATGTGGAGTAAGATCTTAGGGTGGAGCTACTTGCCATAGCCGAACTTGCTTCGTTCTCCATATCCTAAGACTTGTTCTTAGTGGGTTCTTTTATATTTTGCATTTCAC
The DNA here is from genome assembly GCA_019926035.1 of Melaleuca alternifolia. Lineage (NCBI taxonomy): Eukaryota > Viridiplantae > Streptophyta > Magnoliopsida > Myrtales > Myrtaceae > Melaleuca > Melaleuca alternifolia. The sequence continues at coordinate 72,239 of JAGKPW010002577.1, read as the reverse complement.
TTAAATTGTCACTACGGCAGGCCGAGCCGCCTATTATACTTAATGATGTTTCTTTACCTTGCTGCTTTATTTGTTTGTATAGCTTACATTGCGTTAGCTTTTCACATAATGTATAACATCAGTCCTTTCTGTTTATCTTTCTGCTAATTCTTTTCTCTTCTTTGCTTATTCTTAGAGTAACGATAGAGTCCCTATAGTTATCTCTCCATCTATACCTTTCCCCAGATCCTTGTGGTAGTTGGTATTTCCCAGGCCCAGAGGCCTAACCCCTGTAAGATCTTGGTATGATATTGTGACTGAAGAACACGGTCGTCAACCGGCTCTTCCAGTACCTCCCAAGGTACCCTCTCTTCCGGCTCCAAAAGCTTCTCAGGCCCAACGAGTTCTTTCTCCGGCACTGTCTACAACGTCTAGACAACCTTTGCCCAGAACAGGTGTGCAAACACGCGCCTCTTCCAGAGCGCTAAGTCTTCTGCCGTCGCAGACACTTCCCCAACAGCAGGTAATCTCTACTTCTCTAGGGAAACAAGTGGTTGTCACCACCCAGGGGACTGCTTACCTAAAATCCCCCTGGTTCCCTAAAAGTCAAACAATGACCATCATTAATGTCGATAAAGAATTTTTGGATCCTGATCCTTTTACTTGCATTTCAAAGTTTTTCCCGCCTAACTGGTTTTTCATGCCTCATGATAATTCCAAGAACTTGGATTACTATGAGAAAATTTTAATTGAGACATGCAGTGTTGAGTTTAAACATTTCATTAAAGGAAACCCCGACGGGACTCCGAGTTATTCGACGGCCAAGATCTTAGGGATCATACATCCCAAAGACTGGCACCCCCATCCTTATTCCCTAGTCAGATTTGATAAAATCTTCTCCGAAGACTTTTCTCCTTCTTTTCCTGAGAACGAATTCCCAAAAATCCTACTCTTTTGCATCCATTTTCGCATTTCCTGGGTCACTGCCTGGGGTCTTGATTACTATAATCCTCCAGGCACCAACGACAATACCTTGATCCGTACATTACGGACCAAGTGGTGGGACAATTTTAGATTTTTTGATAAATGCTCTGATGAGGCTGTTACCAGATGGATTTCAGCTTTTAATTTGAAGCAGACAAGTCTGCCTGCTCTGGCTTATGCCCCCAACAACAAAAAGGCACTTATTATGGCAAGACTTGCCCAAACCAAAACCGACGAAGAATTTCAGCGTTTGCTCCTCGACGTCCAGTCTGATCTTCAGGAGACAACCTCCGAACAGGGCTCCACCGAGTACCCCGGCCCCTACGACAATGAAGACATGTTAGAAAGAGGCCCCTTAGATTCTCTTTATGATATCAAGAAACCTTGATCTTCATTGTTGTTTTTTTTACTGTTCATACGTATTTTGTAATAGTACTATAGCAACAGTCAAAGTTCACTGTAGCCACAGTTAGTTTCACATGCTTCACTGTACTCACTGTACACTATAGCGGTCACTGTACTAATAGTGCCAACGGCTCTATATTACTACAACTTGTCTTCAGTCGAAGGCAGACGTTGTAAGACCTAAGCAGAGAAGAACTCCGAGAAACTCTCACTCTCTCTCTCTTCGTCTCAAGATCTCACTGATCTTTCTCTTCCCTCTTCGATCAAAACACAGTTCTTCTTCTTCTTCTTCTCAAGTCTCAACGAGACTCAAACACATTTTTCTTATACACTCTTCCGAGGGAACTCAATACCATAGAACATAATACTTTGCCGACCTCACAGGTCAACAAGGTCACCTGGAAGGAACCAAAGAAAGTTTGGTATCCTAGGACCTCTCCTTTAGACATCGGACTTGACGAAAAGTCTAATGTCTTTCAAAATAAGTATTCTCCTAATTCCATATACGAATGGAATTTAGATGGTCTCTCTGACCACAACATGATCAATACTCTTAACCAGATGGTCATGCTTGCAAATACTTATAAAACCCAAGACGGTACGTCGGATCATACCGTCGCTTACTACATTATTGCCGGCTTTAGTGGCCAGCTCAAAGGCTGGTGGGACAACTACCTTACCGAAGAACAAAGAGACTACATCCTCAATGCTTTCAGGTTATTAATATTGTTATTAAAATTCATGATTTTATTCTTCGAACAACAGCCCTTTTTGATACAGGAGCAGACCTTAATTGTATCAAAGAAGGTATTGTTCCTACCAGGTATTTCGAGATGTCATCAGAAAGGCTAAGCTCAGCCAGCGGTGATAAACTCAGAATACGTTATAAGATTCCCGAGGCATTGGTTGTACAGGACCATGCTTCCTTTAAAACCTCTTTTATTTTAGTCCAAAATATTAGCCAGAATGTCATTTTAGGTACTCCTTTTATGGCTTTAATCACTCCTTTTCTTATCACCCCAGAAGGGATTGAAACCAATGTTTTTAATGAAAAAGTCATTTTTGAATTTATTACTAATATCCAAACGAGGTCTTTAAACTCTCTTCAAGAGCGCTCGATTTCCCAGATTAACTGTCTTATCCAAGACAAAGAGACTCATCTCTCTTTCCTCAAAGAGGATCTGAAACTTAAACGTATCGAGCAAAGGCTCCTTGAACCTTCTGTTTCTAACAAGATCTCTAATCTAGAGACTCTTTTCAAAACAAATGTTTGTTCCAATATTCCGCATGCTTTTTGGCATAGGCGTAAACATATTGTCAATCTTCCATATGAAACTGGCTTCTCTGAGAAAAACATTCCAACTAAGGCAAGGCATACTCAGATGAATCATGAGGTGATGGAACATTGCAAGAAGGAGATCAATGACCTACTGGATAAAAAACTTATCCGGAAAAGTCAATCCCCTTGGAGTTGTTCGGCTTTTTATGTCAACAAGGCATCTGAAATTGAACGCGGAACTCCCCGTCTTGTCATCAATTACAAGCCTTTAAATACCGCTTTAAGTTGGATACGTTATCCCATTCCTAATAAAAAGGACTTGCTTAACAGACTCCATAAATCAAAAATCTTTTCGAAATTTGATATGAAGTCTGGCTTCTGGCAAATACAGATCGCAGAGAATGACAGGTATAAAACCGCCTTCACTGTACCATTCGGGCAGTTTGAATGGAATGTCATGCCTTTCGGTTTAAAAAATGCCCCTTCTGAATTCCAAAGGATTATGAATGACATCTTTAATCCTCATTCGGATTACATTATTGTTTACATTAGACGATGTCCTAGTTTTTTCAGATAATGTTGATATCCATTTCAAGCATCTTTCACATTTCTTTAATACTGTCAGAACTAATGGACTTACTCTTTCTCCTACAAAGTTAGTTCTTTTCCAAACAAGAATTCGTTTTTTAGGTCATGATATTTTTTTTGGTACTTACAAACCTATAGCACGCTCTATTTCCTTTGCTGATAAATTTCCAGATGAGATCATAGATAAAACTCAGCTCCAAAGATTTTTAGGATGTCTGAATTATATCATTGATTTCTTTCCCAATATTAATATTATTTGTAAACCTTTACATCAGCGCTTAAAGAAAAACCCTCCTCTTTGGTCTGATGAACACACTAACGTGGTTAAAAGGATCAAAGCCCAAGTCAAGGAAATTCCTTGCCTTCATCTCTCTGACCCTTCTGCCTTTAAAATAATTGAGACAGATGCTTCAGAGATTGGGTATGGTGGAATTCTTAAGCAGCTTATAAATGGTAAGGAGCAAGTGGTCCAGTTCATCTCCAAACACTGGAATGAAACTCAACAAAACTACTCCACCATTAAAAAAGAAATTCTTGCTATCGTTCTTTCTGTTTCGAAATTCCAAGGAGACGTTTTAAACAAAAAATTCCTCCTTCGCATCGATTGCAAATCTGCAAAAGATATTCTTCAGAAAGATGTGTTAAATATTGCCTCTAAACAGATCTTTGCACGATGGCAAGCTATCCTTTCTGTCTTTGAATTTGATATTGAATTTATAAATGGTAGCAAAAATTCTTTGCCAGATTTCCTCACACGCGAATTTCTACAGGGAAAACCTCCCAACCATGCCTCCCAAACCGAGAGGCAAAGATAATATATATATTCAGTCTCTGGCGGCATTGCGGCATGGGAAGGACCCCCCCGGAAGACAATTTATCAGCTCCCATCAAGGTCAGAACATGCAATATGCCCCAGAAGGAAAAAGCTTTGTCAATGATTATAGTTACTCCAGGTCTAGAAGTAATGAGTTGACTGCCACCTGCTCCACTGTCCAGGAAAGTTAAACAGATATTTGTGTCTTTTCAGGTCGGTGAGCAGATATTTTCCCGGAAAGTGGGGAGATGTGGCACAGGAAAGGAAGGAAATTTGCTGGGCCTCCACACGCTTGTGAATCCTCATCAGGCAAAGATGACCATTTCCAAAGGAAGACGACACGTCACTTTTTTAATATTACATTCTCTGTCAGCCTTGCTGGAGCTCATATCTTCACCTCAGTATTATCTAATATCGCGCTTCATTTCCTTGGGCTATTACGTCAGAGTGGACTGGCAGTTGTCCAGAATCAAAGCTTGCGGTTTTGCTCAGGAGGAGAAGCAAGACCAGGAAAGTTGTTTGAACAATCTTCTTGAAAGCTTTTTCTTTTCTTATTTCCTTTCCGTTTTAGCTAGAAAATAACCGAACTGCTTTTTTTCCCCTGCTAAAGATCAACAAGAACAGATATTTTCGTGTTTTCAATCTCAAATTGAAAGAATTACGGTTCTGATCAAAATGGGGAGAAACAGAGTTGGAAACTTTGTTTAGCAGCACTTTCCAGGAAGAACAGCGACATAGAGAAGACCTTTTCGATCTTCTTTTCCACTTGACCTCGATTGTGCTCGCGACAACTTAATTTCCATGGCATAAGAAGGTCCAGTTTTTCCTTCGGCTCAGAATCAGCTGTTTCGCGGCATTTGCACAGCCATCCCAAGTTCTTGTGGAGTCAGGACGCCCTCAGACCGAACGATGAAAACACATACTAGGAAAATCATGGTCACTTGTTATCGGATTTTCCATTTATTTATATACATGCTCGCCCTTTTTTTTTGTACTTTTCTCTTCTTTTTATTCTTTTTGGATTTTTGACAGTTGTCTGCCTCTCAGTACATGATCCACCAAACCATTGCAGTGAACAATTCTTTCTCCTCTTTTTTGATCTCTGTTTCCCATTTGTTGCTATATCTACCACATACTGTATGAATCCCACCCAACTGGACCTATTTTTGGGGTCTGCAATTCACTCCTTCCCTTCTCCCCTACCAAATTATTCAGACTTTCGAAAACAACTTCAGGATCGGACCCCTGGGCGGAGACCGGGGATTTCTGTCAAGTTCCTGGAAGCCCTTCCAGGAGCTGATCTCGACTCCAAACCCCTCTTCAGGATCTGCCTCACTGCAGATATCAGAAGCTCCGTCGGATTCGGGGATGGCCTTGTCGGATTGCTAGATCTCTTGCAAAAGCTCCTGAGCTTGGCCATTGCCTCTTCGGTGCCAACAGCCCTCTGGCTCTCGTTGTTCCTGAGGATTTCGTCCTTCACGGCCTCGGCGCATAGCCCACATATCCATTTCCCGTGGTGGCGCTCTCGGACACGCTCTATGTAGCCTGGCGTGCACTCCTCAGTGAGGCCGCAGCAGTCGCATACAGCGACTGAGGACTCTGGGTCGATATCGGGAAGGAGCATAGAGGATTGTGTTTCGAGGGCCAGGATGATCGTGGGGTCGTGAAACACGGAGGTGGCCATTGCTGGATCAAATCCTGCGCTCAAATGCGGGAACGCGATCGCCGGTAGATGTGATAGCTGGTGATGAAATAAAAACCAATGCCAAGATCCAGTTTCCTAGCTGTTCAATCAAGAAAGATTGGCCTCCCTGTTTCTTTCTCTTCCTTTCGCTTTTCTCCTTGCTCCTAAAATGGAGATTAATGAGACCAGGTGAGAACAAAAAGCTTTCACCTGAGGCACTTCAAATATCTACGAGTTTCACGTCATGAGAGAAATGAGAAATGGACTCCATGAAAAAGATGCTCCTTCAGACCTCGGATCATTCATCCAAAACTTAATTTGGGGAAGCCAAAAGGACAAATGCTTGTCATTATTAAGGACAAGCTCAAAGTTTTTTTTTTTTTTTTCACGAGGCATCCTTCAAAACCCAGCATACGAACAAGATGACACGATCAACAAAACAACCCAGCAATCTGAACGGAGCCCGTGATGAGGATTACCTGCGGAAACAGATCGAAACACGGATACGGGACGACTTGTCTTCTACCTCTCTTTCTCCCACTCCCGATCGCGAACAATCGCTTCTTCGGCAACAAAGAACACGAACATCGCATCCGAAACAATTTCGGTATCTCCCCCTCTACGTTTTCCTCGTTGTGAACTCTTGCCCTGCAAAGTCACGCTCTCATTCCGAGTCACCTGAAATGCTCAACCTCCTCGTTGATGCTTGGTAATCTTAAAGGAGCCCAGATCTTACTATTGCTAGAGAGAAGAGAGAGAGATTGGTTTTCTCTGGTTCTTTTTGGGTAGGGAAAATTTCTGTACATGGAGCCTTTTTATATTGGAGGAGGATCCTGGATGAACGGGGAGGGGAGGGAAGATCTTGCAGATTGCAAGGAAACAGGGCATGCTCATTAAACAAAACTGAATGATTAGCGTTTGGAAAAGTATGCACATCGAGCAACGATAGAATCCACGTCAGTTCCGACATTACAACCGCTGTACCGCCAGCTCAGCTGACCTGTTCTATTGTCTCGGGCAAATCGAGTTTTTTTTTTGGTCGAAAATACGGACGAGATGCATTAGTTGACCGAGTTCATCGCGAATACATCAAGAGCATTAGCACATAACAAATCGAGTTGATTTACACGTAAATAAATAGCGATTATGTATCAAGTATTATTTTTTTCAAAGTGAACAGTACTTTGTAACATTGACCTACCTACCGACAAACAAAGAAGATGTAAAACTAGAGAAAGTCAATTACCCTAAACAATATTGATTCCATTATCTTTTCCTCGTTCAAGTTCTTGGCTTTTTCTCTTGAACCTTCTTCACAAGAAAACGAAGCGTCCCGGAAAAGAGAAATTAGATTGCGTAATCATCTTGTTGTGCAAACTCATGAAGCCTAATCAGTTTACAAGAGAAAAGGGAGCAAATCTGCAATTCTTTATGTTATCTTTAATTAATCTTTTGTATTGTTGAGTAACGATTTTCTTTGACATTTGTTTTCGTTTTGGAAATTTTGAAGAGCCATTCCACGCTGATAGTCCACTAATAGCTGAAATGAACTGGAAACTTCACATGTAGTTTGCATCGATGGTGAGGAAATGATTTGTGACGCACCACAAGAGCAACCATCTATGATTTTTCTAGTAATTAATGTTGCTTATTGTTTTAGTTTTCGTTACGAATGAATTTCAAGTACTTCGTAGGACACCTGGATTGGATGGCCCTCAACTCTGGTCTTCTTACAGTAGATGGAGTTAGCGGATTTTCTCCCAACAAAGTGACTCTTTATTTCATACATCGAAAACCCGAGATCGAAAGAGTAAGGACAAAAGTGTGTAGCAAAACTTTTGAAGCCGAAGCCTTTGTTAAGAGCATATGAGGGAACAATAAGAAGATGCCCAATCCCTTAACAAGCTCATGGCATTCATCTACCGTGATATGTAAAATACGAGATTTCCAATCATAGCAGAAAATGGTCGAATGCTTTTTGCCATGGGTTATCAATCCACCCTTAGAATCGAAATGGGTTCTTTGGTTTGTTCATATTTTATCTATTTTGATTAAAAGAAAAGCCATAATTAAGTAAATTTATGTGATCTATATGACTAAGTTTATTGGTTCGTTCGCACTATGCATATGACACTTCTTCTTGATGACATTTCACTTTGTATATTGATGATGTATCCTCACTTCCTCAGTAGTATGTTTTGTTCATTTTTTATATGTCAGAAATCATAAAATAAAATAAATAACACCACCAATTTCGTGGTGTATAGGACCGGTTACCGATTCAATAAGTTAGGAACCGACCCACTTCGAAATTGATTACTCACGACTAGTTATATAAACCTTTTAAATGGGAAGCTAGTTACATGTTTTGGAGTTTTAAAGTCCAAGAAAAAGAATATGTACATCTCACGAGTTAAATCAGGAAATTTGAAAGATGTTATTATATTATACATCTCTAATGACTAATAAAACTAAACTCAAAATAAATAACTATAAAAATGAAAATATTTACCCATCATCACTGGTGCGCCCATCTCATTCATTGATAGTTGTAAAGCCTATAATGGTAGAACGGAAAGTTAATTGAGCAACCACTGCACATATGCATAACAAATGCACACCTACAAAAATATCCAAAACTTTATACTATATATAAAGGACCATAGACAAGGTATATTAATTCAACATAGATTTTCTACATTATAACTACTTATTCAATCAATACTATTTACGCGCAAATATCAATGATCTAATCCAGTCGTTGATCGAGATCGTTAACGAAATAGTTATAACCCTATACGATGGTCATTTTAGGCTTAAACCTTTTTGAGATTTTTTTTCAGTGTAGTCCATCTAGTCAATTTTAGACGGGAATCGTTGACATTGATGCGTGATGGGAATGTACATTGTTAATTTGTAAAAAACAAATTACTGAAATTTTGCCTTTTCCCTTTTTCTCCTCTACTGGTCACCGGATTCTAGAGATATTTTAGGAAAAAAAAAGTATTATTTATGTCAACACTAGCTGTGTCATATAAGATTGCAGACATTAATTAGACCCTAGCCACCATTGATTTCATGGTAAGGATGAGACTCTCACCGGTTAGATATGACCTCGCTTGGTATTTACTATCACTCAATGAGGCTGGTGGCTGCTAGGTCGATGGGCTTTTGCTGCAGCCTCATGGGACTACGATAAGGGAGAGTCGTCGCCATCGCCTAGGCCAGACGACTCGACTTAATTAAAGTTTAGCCGAACTCCGGATCATGCAATTCAACAAGCCTGCGGCGGAGATCTGGGAGGGAGAGGCACATATTTTTGCACGCCAATGGGTAATTCTTTTAACACTCCGAAAGACTTCCCATTAGATCAGAAACAAATTCTTAGATCCATAACATCTGAACAAACAAATCACAGGCCAATGGTAGGTCGATTCAATGAGCGAGGTTGCGCCGATTGTATGATTTTTATTTGCAACTGTGTATAAATTACAATTCATTAAAGAGTACCATGCCATGCCTATGACGAGGAAAACAACACGTGAAGTGTACGTGCTCGTCGGCCGGCGGAACGGCGGAAATTTAATCGATCGATGAGTTTGAGAATAAGTTATCCTCCACTGCAGGGGCCTATTTGAGATGAGGCCCTCGATCAAGATTCTCTTTTGAGAAAACGGCTTCACATGAGGGGGCTATTTGCAAATTTCCCAGATGTTTATTCATGGAAAGCGGTCGGGCCGGAGTGGATTTGGCGGGCCGACCGGTCTGACCGAAAGATATAAAGATATATTCGTTTTCTTTTTCCCTCTTCTTTTTTACAGCCGAGGAAATCATAAAGCATTCGGGATTCGGCCACTTCGCCTTTCGCTCTCCCGCCTTCTTTCCTGCCGCGCTCCGGTTTGATTCCTCGGCAAGTTTTCTTTCCCTCCTCCCCAATCGAGCGGCGATTTTCCCTTCCGATTCCCGAGAAAATCGGAGCTCCCCGACGTCCGATTCCCTCCAAAAGTCCTTCTGCAATCGAGCAGGTCGGAGTCACTGACGGGATCGCTCGTCGGACTGTTTTGTTAGGTTTTCCGAGATGATTCAGTGTTGTCGATGGCGGGTTGCGTGTCTTACTGTCGGGCGCTGCTTGCCCATTTTGTTTCGCGCGATACTTCGGTTGCTTTTTCGCTGGAATTTGAGCCGTTTCTTCATGGATGCTGCTGTTTTTCTTGTGCAGGTCGATGCTCCGGATGACGGTCCGTTTGGCTCCGTTCCCGAGGAGATCGCTGTTCTTCTCCTTCTTCTTCTTCCTTCTGTTTTCTGTTACCAGGTAATTATAGCTCGGGTTTCGGTTTGCGGTGGACTGGTGTTAGGATCGCCTTTTGCAGTTACTAGGAAATGGCTAATGAAGCTGTGCTCGATAGTATACAACATTTGAACGGTTACTCTGGTTCTCTCTGCAACCACGTGCTGAGCGTTCTTTTCTTGCGCTTTCTGCTACTACTCTGTCATGTGCACTCTTGGACATTCGTTACCTCAAATAGATTCTATCAATGTTAACGATCTGCGTTGGAACTTAAATGGAAGAACGAAGCAATAGGACATGTTAGGACCATGCATCTTTCCTGATTTCCCACTTCATCAGAAACTGACCTACTAGTAATGTGGCTGGCTTTTGTGCTTTCTATTCGGTTGAAGTAGCTAGACTATGGATTAGGATTTGGGAATTTGAGATATGATGGTTGGAAGGGAAGAAGAACTATGAGAATTTCACAACAGATATTGTTGGCAACATTGATGTTTTGTGGATCGCGATGACTCATAACTGCTCAAAGGTGTATAGGTCTTCTGGCGGTGGAGCAAAAAGTGAAAGAACATTGGCTGTCATAAAGCCGGATGGATTGCTTGGCAACCACACGGAAGCTGTAAAGAAGATTATTTTAGAGTCTGGCTTCAGAATCTTAATGGAAAAGATTGTTCAGTTAGATCAAAAAAGTGCAGCGAGCTTTTATGCTGAGCACTCTGCTAGGAGCTTCTTTCACAGCCTCGTCCAATACATGACGAGGTATATTACCCCTCGTCCTAACAGTGCTGTACTCATATTTTGAGATTATCGTGCATATTGAAATTGTGACTTAGGTATCCTGATTACGATCATCTTGAATGGTTCAACTTTTGTGAGTTCAGTTTCTGCTAGTCCAGAAGTTGCTTCCTCAATTTTTATTTCCTGCTTGGTATTATAAGGTTTTTCAGCTTTTGAAAAAAGAAAAATATGCCCGGACAACTTCACACATAATTTCTTGTAGGCTTGGATATTTGCTTGAGTGGAAGGTGACCCAGCTTGTGCACTTAACTTGGTTCTGGTTCTTGTGTTTCTCACACAGAGGATCAATTACTCGTTGACTCTTCATCTATCTGCGTCCTTCTCCTAAATATTTTTGCTCTGTGCACCTAACAGTGTGCTTCTGTTAGTGGTCCAGTGTTGGTTATGGTTTTGGAAAAGGATGACGCTGTTTCTAGCTGGCGTACTTTGATTGGGCCAACAGATGCAAGCAAAGCTAAAATTACTCATCCTCAAAGGTAATTCAAGATATCTTGCATCTAATTGGTTTTCTATGTTGACTCGTATTGCTAATTTTCTTTTAACATAAAATTTTGGATTCACGAGCAAGTTTTCTAACTACTCTCAAGATTGTTTCTACTTTGCCTACAGCATTAGAGCAATGTGCGGGATTGATGCTGAGAGAAATTGTGTTCATGGTTCTGATTCACCTCAATCAGCCCTAAGGGAGATATCATTTTTCTTTGACTCTATGCCTTCAGGTCAGCTTCTATTACCCTTTTCAGAAAGCATAGGCTTTCTCTTAGATTCATTGTAAGGATAATTATGGTTTCAACAAATTAGTGGCAATCATATATCCATTGAACTTGGCCAAATTTGGGAAAGGGAAGAGTTGCCTAACAGGAAATTCTTAAACTTGATAGTAAGTCATTTTCAGTTAGAGAAATAGAACTAAGATATTGGATAGGCTCATAGTCCTACTGCAAAATGAAATGCCATAGTGGAAGATGGGCTACACCGCAAATGATGCCCTTTCTTGTCCTTAGATATTGACACGTCTTTAATTGGAGAAACATTGTAAGAGTAAAGTAGATAATCAATAGAAGCATGACTTTTTTTACACTTATTCTATTAACAGGGGTGCATGATATTGAACACGACGAACTGTAGCTGGAAAATGCAGAGTAACCCTTTGAGCCTCTTTAACCTCTTTGGTTAAACCATATGACACAGATTTCTCATCCTCTCGAGACTGGCATAGAGGATGACTTCCATAAAATTTTATTTCTGTTTAGCTCAATTTATTGTTTTGGTGCGGTCACATTGACTTGGTGATAACTGCAGAATGTAAGCCCTGCATCCTAGTTTTTGTGAGCTCAAAATACTTTGTGTTTTTCTAATTATATCAGTTTTTTCACTCCTACAGTTACTTGTTCATTGGGACACTAATCCCTGGGTGGGACGAATTTGAGGATGAGTCTATGCTGACTTTTCATGGATTCGCCTATATAATCCGCGGCTAGAGTTGCACAAATAGGAGCTTGAATACCATTTATAAATAATCCAAGGAACATGACAGGAATATGAACCAATAAAGGTACTAGTTCGAGCCAGACATGTATTATTGGAGAAACAATAGGGGGCCTGCGTAATCATGTTTGCATCTTATGGTGTTGCAGTTTTCATTTGTGATCACTAAATGCACAAAAAGTGGCAGTTGTTTCACCTGATATGTGTAGTCCAATTGTTTACTCAATCAATATGTAACTGATAGGATTTTCCGGAATAGTTTGCATGATGTGGCAATGTTCCTGGATGATGATATGCTCCTCTCTCAATGTTGTTTGTTACTTTTTGGTAGTCATGGCACGTAGAAGATAGTAGATACAGCTTCAGAATTTCGTTCTCTCTTTTTGGAAACCTGCACTCTAGGGGAAGAGCTTTCCATTGCCAGCTGCCTAGGTCTCTAAACAATGTAGTCCTTCTAGGATTAGCTGTTTCATAGAAAACGTTGGATTCAATGACTAGATTTAGATTAAAACAATACTCAACTGAATTTGAAACAGTGCCTTTTACGTCTGGATTAGTCAGTATGATCTGTTTCTGTGAGTAATGGAATTCTTGTCATGAAAAAAAAGAAGTTACACTGGGGTAAAAGAGAATGAGAAAATAAAAATGAAAAGGAATTTGTTACACAGAGATGATGAAGAATTAGAGCATTTGAATCCAATTTGTAGGTTGAGCAGTTATGTCTTTAAGTTGTTAGTAGCCTTTCAGTATATAAAGCTAAAATGGGATAGGAGGCAGCTCCTTCTGGTCAAATGTCAACAACTCCTCTTTCTTTGCAGCCATTTGACCAAGGATTTAGTACCTCCTGTCTCTCTGTCTTCAAGGTCTAAGTGCTTTAATATGGAGGTCGTGATAGATTGGGCTGACACCTAAGTGCGCTTTGAATCTTGTATTTCATGTGTGCCGAGTGGGTGTGGATATCGTGCTTTTGGCGTTACTGTTACTTTGTATAGATATTATTTTTTTATGACTTCATTACAAGGAATAGGATATTAAAAAAATAGAAAAAGCTACTGCTAGTGTCCTGGATTTGCCTTATTATCTAGCTGTTGAACTTTCTGGCCTGAAGAAGATTAAACAGTGAGGATGAAGTGAAGGGACTGAGGACTTAGAACTCTCTGCCCTGTATACCATAGGTAGAGTAGAGTTATTTCTATCAAAGGTAGACTGTTCAAATCCAGGTGTCTCTTGATCAAGAAAACCTCTCTTACAACTGACAGTCTTTTGTTCTTTGAGCAATGTTGTGGTAGGAGTCCTACTCATGGCGATAACTCCCCATCTTAGTGAGAACAGAAGAACTAGACTAAAGAAAATAGAGAGGGCTTTTCCCTACCTAGGTTAGTTTTGGAGCCCTTCCCTTGTTCATCATTTAGTTTGATGACCTAAGTCAGATAGTAGTATAAGACGACTTATCATTCATCATAATAAACATAAACAAGCATTCCTCATTATTTCATTGACTGCTTTACTTGGCCTCATCACATCTCTAAGTGTTTCTAAGTCATGTGGGAACTGGTTTCTCGTATTAATTTATGCAATGGAATAGCTGGATGCCCTCCAATTTTATATGGTGGAGCAGAGGGTACTGCTGAGATATGTGCTATAAATTTGAGCTTGAATAAGTTTCCCCTGCTTTCTGGGGTTGCATCTTATTCTGCTGGGGCGAATTCTCTACTGTGATGAGAGCAGCTGTCGTGCGCAGTGCCTCATCTCTCAATCAACTCTTGACAGCAATTGCCTCTTATTTGATGCAAATCTTAGTGATGAAGATGTGTACGAACTCGCTTAAAAAAAAAAAATCAGAAACGTGCGTGCACTCATTGCATTTGGGTGTTGGGGTACATGGCCCTGGCGTCTCTCTTGCTATTACTTTGATGAGATTGTAGCTTGACTCCAAGGCTAGTTTTGTACTATGGGGATGGTTTTCTCGGGACACTTGGTGCTATAATTAATGGGAATGATCCAATGAAAGTCGAGCTAGTCAAATTCCAAGGCCCACCACTTTCCTGGAGGATAGGCTTCCACATCACTCAAGGTCTTAGTTTATTTTTGGTAAGACGTGTAACATTCCAGATATGGTAAGCCTAGCTCATAGTTGCGATTAATAGCTTGGATTCTCCAAACCCTAGAAGTCTATTCGATGTGAACACCCACATGGACTGCTTAAAATCTGGTAAATTCTTCTTTTCCTTATTCTTATCATTTAATAATATTATTATTATTTTACCTTGGTCGGAGTGATTCTTCAGAATTCTCTTTCGGCTTCTGCCCATTGCATTTTTACATGCATCTCGAGGTACCCTTTTTTTCATGATCTGTAGGACTTCTAGGCTTGAGGGTGACGATACCCACATAAGCTTTTTTTTTTTTTTTGGTGGTGGTTTAGTTGACAGTTCCCTCTGTGATTAGCTGCTAAGTCACCAAATTTCTAGTGAACGTTTTATTTCTGACCAAAGAACATCGAACAGCTATGCTTCTGGCCTAGAATGGTGTTTCTTTAATTCGCTTGAGCTTAAGGAGCGACGTGAATCCATCAGAACCACATAATTTCCATCTTCTTCATTTTTTTTTTCTTTTTTCTTTTTCCTTTCCTGTGGCAAACCGCCACGGGAAGAGGCGGCATTCACGCAGATGCAGGAGACAAGAATGAAAAGTTCTTTACGTGGTCCAAAGCAGTACTTATGTCCACCAATGAACCTCTTCCAGATTAATTAAAATAATTGTGTGATTAGGGAATAAAAGTTTAGGTTTAGGGCCATCGTTTGCTGTGCCGATTCCCAAATGGTGACTGCAGTCTACGAGGGAACTGTGCTTAGGTCAAAGTTAATCATCCTGGCGTGCTTGAGATGCTATTTCTTATTAGTTTGATCGTATTTTGACTAATGTATAATCTCTGGGGAGCTTGTATTTTAGTTTGGGAGGCCCCCCGGGAGAGGGATAAAGAATGACGTAATTCGCCCTTTTTGACAGTACAAAGTCAACTGCGATCCCTTTGGTACACGTGTTGGACCGACACGATGTGGCAGGGATGATGACGGCGTGACACGTAGCCGACTTTCCTGATCTGCTACTGTGTCTCGAATGTGGATCAAGTAGAGCTTTGGGGTACCATAAAAGGCAAAAGAGGCAAAAAAGAAAAGAAAAGGGGGCATGCAAAGGATCTTCTTTTTGGACTTGGCCTTAATTTTCATGTGGAGTCTTGCCCCTTGCAGATGGCTTTGGTGGGAATCTAATGATATTTTGCGATTGTTAATGTCATTCTGAATTTTCAGTGGATTTCGTAATATTCTGTTAAATCTGAATAATAATGTTGATAACAATAACAATTATAAGAAACATAAGTCAAATTTGCTAATGAACCCGGTAATCCCACTGTGGTTTTAAAAATGGCCGTCGCTAGCCCCATCGCCACCATAAGTGGGGTGACATGGTTGCCTCATGGCCATGTTCATCTTCGCTTGATTATCCTCTTCGACAATTTGGCCAACACTATGTCATAGCTAGCTCTTCTAGGCCTTTTTGGAAAGGAAGAACAGCATCGGAAAATCGATCCCAAAACGGTCCAGATCCAATGCAGGCGAAGACCAAGGACTTCATCAGGTGCATTTGGGCCTTTAACCAAGTCCCAAGTACAAGCAAGTTGACCATGATTGCTGCTAATGCATCTCCCTATCCAGTTCCCATAAGCAAGTGGTGCAAAATCCTTTATGTCGTCCTTTTCAAATTTTAGAATATGGCAAGTGGCTAACTAGAAAGCTTTCGCAAGCAAATCTCAGATAACAACCGCTTTCTACTGGAACCGATTAGGCAATTAGTCTTTATAGATGCAAAAAAACTTGAGAAAATCTTGGCTCCGAAGCATGCTTTCAACGTCGAAATCTTTTGGCAGGGAGTAATTTCTTGCCAAACTTCTTGTCTCGACATGGGTTGCTTATTCGTTTGATTAAATCGAAGAAGTTGAATCAAATTAATTAGACAAAAGCTGGCCTTTCAACCAATCCTAACCAAAGCGATAGTAGAGAAGCGATTGGACATTTTCTCTGGAGGAGACATCCCTACGAAAAACTTACTTATATTTCGTGAAAAAAAATCAATGCTTTGACGGTAAATTCCAAATCCCTTGTTCAAGTAACCAGCCCTTTGCTTTCTTCTCGCCATCTCAAGTGTTCCTTCTGGAGATTTCTTTTTTCTGCTAACCGAGAAAGAGAAGTCCAAGCAAACTCCCTTTCTTTTCCTTCTTCCCTTTTCTTTTAAAGGCATTCGGGATTAACAAGATAATTTGCCCGAAAAAGGAGGGAGACGTTGTCCCTCGGGACCAGACCAATATTTAGGGCATCCCCTCGTGTCACTCCCCTTATCGTCAGATTATAAAAGGTTTGTGTATAGAGATTGATATCACCTTTCTTTCTCTCTACTTCATGGGTGTCTTTGGATCTCTGCATTTTCCCGAATCCAACGGCTAACGTAAGCGCCACCCTCTGCGGCCCTTCCTAAGGGTTTGTTCCAGAAAAAGCTTATTTAGACCCCCATGTGTTTAGAATACTTGTACCCGCACACATTCACAGATGATATGAGTAAAATATCAGAGGGAATGTTTTTGTGCTGATGGGAATGTGTGTATATTAGTTGGATTTTGTATAAGATAGACTCACTCACCCACGCAGGCGTGTTCAATTCGAAGCGTTGCGAAAGATATACATGTTGAGTGGGAGAAAGCAAGGCTGCTTTTAGGAACTTGAACCAAGTGGGAAGCAAGTTCAGGTTGGCCCTGAAATTCACCGAGGCTCCAAATCTTGAATTTGCACTCCCCGAAGCTCAGTTCTCATTGGCCTTTAAGATCTGCTTTCTTCAACACCTGGGTCTTAGTCTTTCAAGCAATCTCCCACTGATTTTTTTTATCTGTCACCTTTTGGGTCTTCCAAAAGCCAATAACACGGCTTCCTATTCATGCAAGAAGAGTGAAGATCTTTGAGTTTAGCCGAAAATGAAGGTAAATTGCGTGTGAGGTCATGTTGAATGCGGCTTTCTTGGTGTATTCGAGTCCTATACGATTTCTAATTAGACATTTTCGGTATCAGCTATTCAGTTGGGTGCAGAACAAGCTAAATGGTACGAAAGGGAATGCGAAACCAGAACCAGTTCCCTCCAATAGATGTAAGTGTTCATAGACCGTATCGAGTTGGCTCTTTTGCTTTCGTAGTGTCATGGTCAACTCTGTCGTGGAAATGTCTTGCTTCATATTGGCCAACAATATACTAATTGTCTTGCTTTATAAGGTATCAAAAGAGATCTCCTGGCTATTTGAGCCTCTTCTTTTGTCTGCCATCTAGCCTGCTATCTAGAATAGTTGCTTTGTGCTTACACAAGTTTGCACGTGCACGGAAAGAGAGATTATTGGCCTCATATTCTAACACAAATGACTATTGGAACTATCATGTTAGTTCTCAAAATTAATCCTAAAGCTTGGGGTGGATGAATAGAATCTATCTGAATGGAGCATAATGTCCTCCCAAATGATCTGAAGTCGCCTAGAAGTTCCTTATAAAAATGCCAAAACAAACTTCTTATGGTGATCATTGCAAGTTGTAATGAAATAGAATATTTTCCTGCGAACAGAAAATCGAAACACTAAATCCCACTTGAATTCATAGTTCGAAGAATACAATCCGAACGGGCAAGATGGTAACTTGAATATTTATGTTTGTTCACTTTTTGTAGCAGAAAGTGCTTTCTTTTTTCTTTTTGGGATCCATAGGAAGTGTTCTCAAGTATGTACCTGGCGGTGATCTTACGTTTGTTTCCTTTTTCTCAACAGTGGTAGAACAAATACGTACGAAGATCCAATCATCTGCAATTGACATTACTAAAGTTTTGATTAGTGAGCTTACTTCTACGCTTGGATCAATTTTTAATATATTTTGGTACTTAATTTTACAGATCATCATGTGAAACAAGAACCTAGAGAAGAATTCAGCGACTGGCCACAGGGATTGCTGGCAATTGGAACCTTTGGGAACAGTGACCCACGAGACAACCAAGGGAGCCATAACAATCCTGAGGAAAATATCCAGGAAAGCCAAAACGATCTTCAGGAAAATCCGTCTTCCTCACCTGATTTGTCAGACTTCACCTCTGAAGAAGTTGGGAAATTACAGAAAGCTTTGACCAAACTCTTATCCCGTAAACCTTCCTCTAAAGTTGAAAGAGACACGGATCAGCCTCTGGACAGGTTCCTGAACTGCCCATCAAGCTTGGAGGTTGACAGGCGGATTAGTAGTTCCTTGTGCAGCGAGCCAGGGGATAGGGAAGAGGATATCGAGAGGACTATAAGTATTATCATTGGTAAATGCAAGGAGATTTGTGCAGATAATAGCAAGAAAGCAATCGGGAAGAAGTCCATTTCCTTCCTTCTTAAGAAGATATTTGTTTGCAGAAGTGGATTTTCTCCGACGCCTAGCTTAAGAGATCCGCTCCCCGAGTCAAGAATGGAGAAGGTACAGAGAAAACACGCAAGTTAGATCATATCTGTAGTTGGATAATATCTCTAGTTAGATTATTTGCTTCCAACCATGATCACGGTGGAAAGATCCACGAGTCAAGAAGTGCACATGGGGAGTTCTGGTCTACTTTGATTCATCTTCGTCTACGGAGATCTTCAAATCTCTATTCATCAGAACAGGACGACTGCACAAATAAACTAGCTGGTCCAAAATTTCTTTTTCATAGAACACAGAAAAGGATTACAGATATTAAGCTACCTAGCACCTAGAAATGGCAAATGGTGCACAATGTATTGACCATAAAAAGAAACTAATGCCTACAAGTTTTCTGTTTCTAGATGACAAAATCTAAGCTACGGAATTTGACTAATTTTTCCATCTTCATGCTTCTTCCTAGCAGCTTCTGAGGACATTGCTTCGCAAGAAAATGTACCCACAAAATACTTCTCGAGCATCGTCGATGAAAAGGTACTTAGAGGACAAGCCGATCTCTAGAGCAGAGAAAGAAAAGCAGGAGGAAGCAGATGAAGGCTCTAAATGGGACAAGACAGATTCTGAATGTAAGTTCACTCTGATATCATCCCAACTTTCGCAACAATCTTCACTGAAAATATTGCAAGAGCTTGTATATGAATCGTGCTTCTCTTTTGTTGCAGATATTGTCCTTGAGATTTGATCCACTTGTCATCTGCTACAGAAATATACTACAAGGTAATATGAGAAATTTCAAATTGCTTTTGAACGAGTAATCTTTTGCATCTCTTGCTTCTCTGCCCTCAAATAACACAATCCTTGACACGACCGAACCCTATTATGCAGATTCATTTTTCATCACTCAGTTTTTGCGGCTCATATTCATTAGCTGGGACCTCGGATATGGAGAAGCTGTTGATATATCTTTGAAACGAAGTCGTCAATAAGTTCATCTGAGGATCTGAGTTGGGTCATATGAAGGACCAGAAAAGAGTTGCTTTCTGTGCTAAATGTCAAAATTTCACCCCTTTTTTTCATGGTTGTGTCTGTTGATCAGTCTCAACCCATGTTAATGGACAATTCTCCTATGGATCATCTGTAGTGCATATTCTGCAAAGCTGGACACAATCCACAGTTTCCCATCTTTCTTACTGTATTCTCTTCTCTCTTGACCATTTCTCGTTTTTGTGAAGTCCGAAAAATAGTAAGAAATATTATAAGACAGTTCTTCTTTCCAGAGGGAAAAGGACTAAGGCAAAAGTCTTCTATGCCAAAACTAAAGTGAACAAATTTCACATCAAGCGGTAGGTATGGAGTACTGATGATTGGATTGGAATGTTCTTGAGGAATTCTTTTGCGGCTCATGCAATGAGCATGTCGAGCACATTGGCACGAATTTGTGCAAAAAATTCGGTATCCAAATTTTAATTTACTCGAAGTCTTGAACTGGGTTGGAAAAAAGAGGTTGAAGTTGTTTTAGTATCTTGATTCTGTCAATGTGAGAATTACACATGAAGACCCGAAATCAACTAATTTAAATCACAATTTTTGGTTTGGTCGGTTGAGAATATGCTAAATTGATTGATTTGTGCTTCTTTTTT
This sequence comes from Melaleuca alternifolia, assembly GCA_019926035.1. Lineage (NCBI taxonomy): Eukaryota > Viridiplantae > Streptophyta > Magnoliopsida > Myrtales > Myrtaceae > Melaleuca > Melaleuca alternifolia. The sequence goes on along the minus strand of JAGKPW010002577.1, from coordinate 51,819 downwards.
TGTGATTCAAGTTGACCGTGGCTTGAAATACATGATAGTAATTACCTAAGTTCCAACTAGAATTGAACCAATTAGGAAATTCAACTTTTCATATTTGATGACTGGGGCGAGTGCGTTTGTGTTGGTTTTATTGTCATCCAAATCTGAACAGATAGTCATTTTATAAAAGGGGTTAAAATGTAAAAGAAAGTGAAATCTCCGGGCCAAAAGTAGAAAATCTCAAAACTAGCCATGTCATTCAGAATTCTGAAAGTTTCTTTCAGCTCACACTGTCCACTTTCTAGCAGCGCTCTCCATCAAAAATTAAGATCCAGTCTTCATTTAATCACTGGAACGCTGCTTAAATTCACTCGATAGGAAAACCCCTTAAGCCCTAGAAGATCGAACCAGATCTTTCTCCCTCACAATTGCCACTTTTGTCTCACTTTCTCACCCTCTTGGATTCTTGATCACATTCTCTCCTGAAAATCTCATCTTGGATCTAATTGCTTTTCGCTCAACTTGTAATGTTCCCATCTTTTTGCCTGGTGGGAATTGGGGGGTTTTCTGGATTCATTCGTCGAAGCGAGCTTCGGGTCGATTGATTTGTGTTGGGAAGTGGGTGAAGGATTTGCTCTTGTTATACTTCTGGTATTGCTGTTAAATACGAGGAGGGTCAATTCGCACTTTGAGAAACCAGCGGCTCGCATTCAGTTGCTTATTGTGTTTGAAATTAGGTTTCTTTAGTGAATTGGGTACTGTTCTTCAGCTGGTTCCTGAAGGCTTTGGCGTTGTGCGGCGGGGAAATTAAAGAAGAGGAGCCGTAGCTGTCAATGCCATTTCTGGATTCGTATTTGGTGGATTCTGAGGTGATTCTATTAGGCTTAACACGAAAGTCGAGGCTAATTATCGATGTCTTGGGCAAGCCCTGAAGACATTTGCCTGTCCACTTCTCTTGCCAGTTATCTTGACAGTAGGTTTTTCGATTTGATTCAGAGTACATAAATTATACTATTCTCTAGTTTGTGAGTTTGTTTATGCTGGTTGGGTTGTTTGTTAAAAATTGCCGCTATTTGCAAATGGTTTGGAGACTTTCATGTCTCTATATTATGGCAGTGCATCTTGATGTCCAGGTTTTGTGAGTTTTACATGGGGATACTATCTTGGTTTATTGTGCCGGTTTCTTATGATATTGTTTGTCTGCGGAATCATGTATATAGTTGTGTATAGAGATGTGTCACGTGCACAAAGAGACCAAGCCCGAGCATGTTTATCTGGTGCTATAAAGGCTTTAAAGGGAGAATGAATTGCAATGTTCTATGCGCTGGCAAGGGAAAATTTAATTGCAAGTCTCCACTTATTTATACACAGTAGGCTGTGAGACACTATAGTTAGTTGCTAATGGTTAAGCCAAAGATGTTGCATGTGGTTTTTCAGTTACCATCCTTTTGCTCTGATATTTCTTAAGGGGAGTGATTAGGTCATTCATGCTAGTACTCATTTTTCTGACCCTAAATGATATGTATGACTGCCTTTGCCTACAATGATCTGGTTCATTTCTTTGCCAAGCGGAGAGAACAGCTAGCATTTTGCTACTTTAGAAGAGGTTGAAAATGAGCCTAATAATGCTCAACAGAATGTAGCATTTGGTGGGTCGGCAAAAGGATGAATATAATGCCCAGGACCTTAATTCATGGACTCTGTCAGCCGCAAGGATCTTCCTTCTGTGAAAATATTGAGCTTTGCAATCCAACTTAATTAATATCAAATCATGATATTTCTCTGGAGAATATGAATTGACAGGGGTTTGATGAGACATAGAGCTACCATAGTACTGCACAGGTTGTCTGGTTCTTGTCTATAACCAATATGAATTAGTTCAGATAGAGCCTTACTCTTAATACTTCTGGCTGAAATAGCCAGTTGAGAGAGCTAATCTAGGAGAAAATGTACAGCTGTAGTATTGTCCTTGAAGGAATAGTAGGCTTCCTGATAAGTTCATTCTAGAAGAACTTCTGCTTCCATTTTGAAGCAATGGAAGAGGTATATGGCCCATCTATTGAAAACTCCCAATGTGGCAGTATTTGCGATTGAATTTTGATGCTAAAAATGTTTAAACTGCTGTATTACAGAAGATGGTTAGCCTACTTTTCAAGTCAGTCATTTTCTTTTATTTTCACTCAGTGCTTTGTCATGCTTTTTATTTATTTATTTATTTGCTTTTGGTTAATTGACGGTGAAAAAAATGGGTCTTTCCATGAGATGCAAGTATAAAATGGCTGTCTGTTGTGGCATCGTGTTAGATTCTTAGTCCAAATTATATTCTGCTTTACAGAGAAGCTTCTTGTACTGCTGCGAGATGGTCGAAAGCTGTTGGGTATACTTCGCTCGTTTGATCAATTTGGTACGACCTTTTGGCTTGTTATCCTTTGTTCCTACACTAGGATATGCTTCAATACCAAAGACCTGTATTCTAAGTTCTGGTATCCTTTTTTTTTTTTTTTTTGCAGCAAATGCTGTTCTAGAGGGTGCATGTGAAAGAGCTATTGTAGGTGACCTATATTGCGACATCCCTTTAGGTCTTTATGTAATACGTGGGGAGAATGTAGTTTTAATTGGTGAACTGGTAGGAAATCTTTTAATCTTTGTCAATTTCACGCATATCATTTATTCTCTTCAGTCCCCTCATATATGCGTCTCATTTATCAGGATGTTGAAAAAGAGGAACTTCCCCCACATATGAAACAGGTTTCAACAGCAGAAATTAGAAGGGTATGTGTACTATAAATTATTGAATTGGTGCTATTCTTAGGCTTCTACAAAAAAGACACTTTCCCTAAGTGTTTGATCGTATCTTTGATATCTGTTTTTAAACTAGTGATATTTCCACACTTATCGATTTCGCCGAATAGTTTTGAATTTATTGCAAGATGGCCATGATTTGAAGGCTCTAGCGGGATTTTCATTCTCATAGTTTGGTGGTACTCTTTAGTTAATATCTGGATGAAGGTTCTGAGACTTCTGCTTTATGTGAAAGATCTTGGTCATGTATACTCTTCCACCAGTTTCAATGTATAAACTCGTTGAGTCAGACTATTGGGGCAGTTAAAAGAATAATATGTATGAAAATATTCGTTTTTTGTATGCTTACAGCTGCACATTTTTGCTACTTCCAGTTATTTGTCAATGACTTTAAATAGTGTTGACCTCTGAAGCCATTTCTAACCTAGCCATGCATGGGAAAATTATTCCATGTGATGTTCCTATGTCAATATACCGCGTTTTCTGCGCTAGTGCAATCTTAATCTTGTTGTATTATGAGAAGCATGCTAGATTGCATAAATTGATTTTGCCGAGAAAATTACTTAGCCTTTTCACTTTGATGGCTGCAGGCGCAGAAGGCAGAAAGGGAGGCTTCAGACCTTAAAGGCACAATGAGGAAAAGAATGGAGTTCTTAGATCTGGATTAATCTCTTTTGATCATAGTTTGTTGAACCCATGTCTGCAAATATTAATGCGGCGGTGTTTTGGTGTTGCAAAGGCTGTCGTATGAATTGTTCATTCAAGCATTGACCTTTCATGTTCTTGTTCTTAGCAGGGTGGTTCATTTTCTTATTGTATAATTAGCATGTAAGCTGAAATTGGATTTTCACGGGAATGCTTGTGATTCTCTGGAATTAGTAGGATGTCTGCCATTTGGAATACTGAACTTCAGCATCGTATTATGGATAATCTGTCATCTAATTCGTGTTGGCATAATCTGTGTTTCCCAGTCCAACAGTTGGCATGAAATTAGTTATTAGATCGTGATGTAGGCAAGGCTGCGACCTTCTTGGCTGTTACTTCAGCAAAGCTTCAACTATGTATGCTGTAGCTAGATATCAGCGTGATGACATATATTAAGGTTTTTCCACATTCGACAAGCCAGTTTCAAATGTCATGCTTTTGGTCCTGTGAAGTTGCTGACTTGTTCCTTGCCAATGTTAACATTTGGAAGTTAAACTTCAGAACTTTAGCAGAAGTATTTACATTCCGGAAACTAGGAGAAGAAGCAAAAATAATCAGTTTCAGATACTAGAGCTGGACAAGGCACATGATTTAGATCGAATATGTTTGTCTCGTTTGTTTTTTGTTAGATGTTTAACCTCGGTTTATTCGCGGGTGAAGAAGGAAAGAAAAGAGCACAGCTTAATTATCCGTTTGAAGGGGCAGTAAATAATCGGGTAGCAGGCTGAAGAGGAAGACGTGTACAGAATACTTACAGTTACAGCAAGTGCATAAGTCCGCATTTAATTGCTCTAACTGCATTGGCCTGATACGTGCTTTCAGCTTCTTTCATTCTCATCTCCTTCATTTGCTGGCGCCTTCTCTGTTGCACAAAATATTCACACATTGGTGCACCAGATAATACTCTAGCTGTCAGTACAATCCTTTTCTTTGAATTTGCCATGCATTACCACTTAATGTCTAAGGACTAATCATGATAGGCCGAATGGAAACCTATCGTCATCTCGACGCCCTGACTGGTCTTTGAAACTATTTGATCTGGTGCTTTATCCTGAGTTTGCGCCGAAGCCTTCTTGTAAGCTCAATACACGGATCTGTGGCGAGACATCTGTTATCCTGGGCTCTGCGCCTTCCTCCATCTGTATCTCCTCAATTCTCCTAATGGCCTCTCTCATGTCTAATCTCTGCTCTGGATTAGTTTCGGTGCAAGCGGCGCCTATATGGAGAAGCTTTTCCATCTCAGGGAACGAACTTATTGAGTTTGCAATCTCGGGATCGAACAGTTTGGCTTCTCGTCCATCAGAAATTGCTGATCTCACCCATTCAATGACATCAGTACCGCCTTTCCCATTGCTGAGGTATTGGGAGGGAAATTTTCCAGTGAGCATCTCAAGGATTACCACTCCGAGACAGTACACGTCGCATTTAGGCGATATTACACCCAACTGTGCGGCTTCAGGTGCCTTGTATGCGAATAGGGCTTGCGACGTGCCAAGTAATGAGCTGAAACCGTAGTCTGCCAGCAGTGGCTCATATTCTGAATTAAGAAGAATATTGCTTGATTTAAGGTTACCATGGGGCAAGACAGAAGTACTAAGTTCGTCATGCAGGAAGCCAATCCCTTTGGCTATTCCTTTGATGATCTTTTGGCGCACTGGCCAATCCAGATCTCCGTGAGAAGGTCCACGATCCCCTGAAACGTTTGATCCATCAATAAAATTTGTCAAGACTAACTTGGCACAAGGAAGGAATTATAAAAGCAATCACCAAAAAACAGAACAAGAAAGATACAGAAGCAAAAAAAATTTCTGAGGTCATACCATGTAATAAATAAAGAAGACTTCCTTTGGGAACATATTCGCAAACCAACAGCTTCTCATCCTTCCGGTAATGGTAAGCCAAAGGGGTCAAAATGTTGGGGTGTTTTAGCCTTCCTAGCTTCCTCATCTCTGCATCAAACTCATCCTTACTCTTCCCCTCTGCCGTCTCTCTTATTCTCTTCACCACAACCGTGACCCCATTAGTCATCGTGGCCTTGTACGATGATCCAAATCCTCCGTTCCCCAACACTTCAGCTGATGCTTTCATCATATCTGCCATCCCGAAGACGCCCTTCTCATTGCTTAACAGAACCAGGTCGCGGGTAGCTGAACCTTTGGCAACATTAGGGGCAGGACTCTTACGGCTCGAGCCCGTTCCTCTGTGACTTAACTGCGCTTCCCTTTTCTCATTTCCAAGAGCATCTTTCTGAATTGGTTCAGTAACATGTTCCTTCCCGAGCACATTGAAGTCCTGTTGGACCTTTGATCGTCTCCTCATACTGATTGCTAAGCAAATGACGATAGTCGAAAGTACCACTCCTAGCGCAATTATAACCACGGCGATCTTTTTCTGGCTGTCTGCTGAACCATTGTGCTGATCATTACCTGAACCACCATCCTCGCTTGGTCCTCCAGCGCTAGTCGTTTTTGGTATGGCGGGTATCTCATTTACTGCCTTCGGGCACTCTTTACCCAACTTTTCCCCGCAGAGGCCGGAATTTCCCTCGAACGAACTCGCGTTAAACTTTGATAGGCTTGGAGGAATTTTCCCTTCTAAGTGATTGTTGGACAAATCGATCGACGCCAATGCTGGTATATCAAATGAGGGAATAGCGCCACTGAATTCATTGTTTTCGAGATGTAATTCCATGAGACGGGTTAGTTGGGCCACCGATGATGGGATTGTCCCGGTGAATCCATTGTGAGAAAGCCACAATTTCTTCAGAGACCCCATGTTGGAGAAATAATCATCTGGGATCACACCCGAGAATTGATTTCCAGAAATGTAAATGGCCTTGAGGGCGCCAAGACGGTTGAACTCTGGAATCGGACCGGAAAAGGAGTTGTTCACAAAGCTAAGAGATCTCAGGCCTGGGATTTCAGTCAGCGCATCGACGTCTATCTTCCCTGATAGACTCATCTCTCCAAGCCGCAGCCCTGTGACTATCCCGTTATAGCAAACGACTCCGACCCAAGAGTCCTCCTTGCTGCAGGGATCCGAACTAGGCACCCAAGATTCCAGGACTTGAGGATTCTTGAACGATCTCTTAAGCTTGAGCAAGGCATCGGATTGCGATATTGAATTTGTCACCGGAGACAGGATCAGGACAATGGACAAGACGACCAGGGACGACCCGGCGAGGCGTGCAGCGACCATTGTTCAGCCGGACATACAACGCCTCAGGACAGGTTTAGCCGTCGTACTCTTGTGCGGAACTCGTCCCCTGGTTTCTCGGTGCTTCATGACTTGTCGTGCAATGTTCTTGGCGCAATGCAGGAACGCTCGTCCGGCTTGACAGCAAGGGTGAGAGAGAGAGACGGGAAATCTGTTATGAACTGGTCAACTAGGCAGGGCCGTTCTTTGCTAATTCTGGAACTCAGATTCATGGTGGAGATTTGAAAGGCCGAAACTGCACGCCTCCATTCTTGTTTGCCCTTTGGATGGCTGTCCTCGCATCCGGAGAAAACAGAAAGACATGAATTCTCGCTCTGTTCATACCGTAAAGCATCAATCAAGGGCTAACCAGCTACTTAATTGTAAGCCAGTCTGCATGATTACCAATGTCGTCGGCATTGCTGCGGCGGTCCCATCGAGTGGGAGAATACCCGAACGCCGACCAATCGGTCTTTATCTTGAGATCGGATTCGTCGCGGAAACAACAATCTCGACCAATCAGCATGATATAGTTTAGACGGGTGCCGAGATCAAAGAATGAGCAAACTGATTTGCAAGAATAGAGCCTGCCAAGATGAAGGAAGTGGCATGACTTCTATTAAGTGTCACTTTAATTTGCAATAAGCAAGAAAATTTTCATTTCTTAGCTAGCCAAAAAAATAAAGGGGTACGATTAACACATGACAAGTATTGCATGCTTCATAATGATTTTTGTTTTCGAGAATAAGTAATATAGTATGATCAACATTCACCAAAAATATGATCGCATAATTCTAGCTTGAAGAATATGATAAAATTGAAAATCTAGGTAATCATTTACCGAATTGGTAGAACTCAATTAACTGACATTATTATGCATGAAATGAGAGGATTCCGATTCAACTAAATCCGAAGTTAAGTAAAATTTCAAATCGTATATAAATAAAGGCGTGGAGCTCCTTCCACCAATTAAAAAAAAGAAAATCATAGACATTCGAGAAGTGAAATACGACATCATATCATATCCCTCTTTGTATAGGATAAAATTTTCAATTCAGAATCATGATAGCTAAGATTGGAGAAAACATGTGAAGATTAATTTGCTTCTGAATCCTCCAAATAGGTATAGTCACATTTTCTTTTTAATAATTAAAACCAACCTTAAGAATTTCCTAAAATGCCAAATTCATTATAAGTTAGATTGCTTTTGTCACATTCCATTAATTCTTCCACTATTAGTCACACCACTAAGTTATGTCTTTGGTTTTACACATAAAAATTCGATAATGTTTACTAGGGGTAAAAAAGTATAAATAGGGGGAAAAAGAAGGAAAATGACTCTTCTACATGGTAAGTTGCTTACGTGTCATCTTATGGTTGGTCTGATGGGATAAGCAGACCAAGCCGCAGCTTTACTCAACTTTACTCTAATAATTGAATATTATCTCTGAATTTAGTTCTCGATATTAATTTTAGAGATAATATAATTGGCTAATTTATTTTTTCTTTTGGAATTTTATAAATTGGCAGATGGAATTTAATTTTCCCCCGAGCCTGACACGCGAGGAGCGAAGACCACCCAAACCGAACCGAACGAGCCCTAACGCTCGATTTTCTCGGGAAAAAAACAGGGGTGGGAAAGGGGAGGAGCTCCGACCCTCAATTTTGACGGGAAAATCAGCAGGGAAAATGCAGCACCACCGGCTGAAGCAGCAGCAGCAGCAGCAGCAGGCGTTGATGCAACAAGCCCTTCTCCAGCAGCAGTCGCTCTATCACCACCCTGGCCTCTTGGCTCCTCCTCAGGTTTCTCCCATTTCGTATTCGTCGTGTGTTTGAGTGGTTTTTGAGGTCGGAGGTTGCGAGGCGTGAAGTTTTTGATTGTTGAAATGGATGCGTTTGTGACCTCCGGGTTCGCGATTGTGATGATCACGGTGTCGCGGGGTTTTGATCCGAGTGAGATGATGGAGTGTGAACAGTTGATCAAAATCTGATTTTGTCTTCTTTTGGGGTCGGACCATGTTGTTAGACAAGGGATTGAGGTCGCAGGAAGTGGGTTGGTTTATTTAATTTTTGCAGCTAGGGTCCTGCAGTGCTTGTCCTTGGATACCCTCGAGTGCTTGTATGGTCTAGTTGCGATTTCTTTGTTAGATATTGCGAATACAAATTTTTTAAGTATGTTAGTTATCAGAAAGAAGGTGGAAATGTGGTGCAGCTTCTTGCCTTTCATTGTTCAGTTCTATTTATTAGAAAACAAATGATTCCGTGCAGTTTTTAGAGTTTGCCAATCGCCGATCATTAGGTACCGAGGCTAGTGCGAGTATCTGTTGTTGCTGGCCTTTCTTTTATCGGGAAATAATTCTGTTTTGGATTTTTTTCCTGGACTGCTATCTATTAATGTCTAAGAACAATACTAGCTCATGCTAGGCAGGACGGAAGAACACAGCCTTAAGCTATCAAAACTTAAAGGTATGCTGCATGGTCCAAACATGATCTTTGACCCTTTTGAAAGAATTCTATAGCTCAATGTAAAAATTTATTTATTTATTAGCTTCAGCTTATGGAGTGGTCTCTGAATTCTAATTCCCTTGAGATACTAGGAAGAACTGAGAGCATATGACCTCTTATATTACAACTTACGAGCCTCTATCTGGTAAAGGTTTGACTGCTTGTTGACCATAGACCCTTCCTTTGGTAGTCTTTTCCTATACTGGGCACTTCTACAGCCACTGTAAGAAGCCCGTGATGTCCTTTCACCTTTCTTTGGCTGTGCAAGCTTATTTAATCCTCTATCAATCCGCTTCATGAGGGGTGGGGTGAATAGTTTGAGTTGATGGACTGACGGTGTTATGCTTATACCTGAGCTCATTTACCGTACATTCTAAAGGAGAGAACAGAGAAAATCACTACAAATGGTTCAAATGGAACTTAAAAGAACAGTTCCCTAAGAGAGAAAATAACATAGGGAGAGAAAATAACATATTCTTTTTTCTCCAAGACATAATGATTGGCGGAATTTTTTGATTTCCATTAAATCTCTGCGAGTATTTCCTTAAGCACGATATGGACTTAACTCCTTCTATTTGTCTGTTTTCCGTTACTCCTCTTAAGTAGATGGCTGTTGTTTGTGTAGGGTTGTCTTAGATAGCGTATATTAGAAACATATGATAACTACTCAAGCAAAAGTAAAAGAACTTAGTGAGAAATTTCCATTCATTGAGTTGGAAAAATTATGGGTCGTGGGTGGATGATTCAAAGATTGGGATAGTGAATTATGCGGTGAGGCCTGCGACATCTTGGAATTTGTGGCATCTGGTTGCTAGTGTGCATGAACAAGGTTAAAAGCTAGCAAAAGAGGACACCGGTTTGGGCGGATTGGAGCTGGTGGCAGGAAATAAGATTGGATCGCAGCAAAATGGTGAATATGGGGATGGAAATATATTTGTTCAGTAATTAGTTGTCATGCATGCAGTAAGCCGAGTTCACACATAGATGTTGTAATGTGCAAGCATGATGGATTGCTATTGTGTGGCAAGGCATGGGTTGAAGGAGCAACCACAGAAAATATTGAAATTTTAAGTATTTGAGGTCATCATTATCTGAGAAGAGGTGGAAATAGGGAATGCTCTCATAGAATATATCCTCAAGAATGATAATTGGTTGAGGATTTTGTTTTATTCCATGTCTAGTGTATTTAGTTGGAATATTTGGTCTTTCTCTTTTTCCCTGGAAACTTTCAGATTATCCTTTTTGTGAAGCTTCCGGTAGGCGCTAAGTCGTTCTTTCTTGAAATTTTTTTCCAATGCTCGAGTTACAGATTAATGAATGACCTGACTAGATTGCAGAAGTTGTTGTTATTCTTTGGAATGGCTGTTTTTGGGACTCTCTTTGTTAATCTCCTTTCTGATCTTGTCTTTCTCATTATGGATCATTTTTTGCACTTATCTTGGTTCATTTTGCTGGCTTAATTAGATTTTAATGTGATATCTCTTTGTCTTTGGTTCAGAACTCTCAAACAGAGCAACTTTTCCTACTTCTTTTTTGGTTCTTTTTTTTGAATTTCCTTTTTCTCCTATGATTCTGCAGATAGAACCGATTGCAAGTGGAAATCTGCCTCCTGGTTTTGATCCAAGTACTTGCCGCAGTGTGTGAGTCATAGTCTGACTTTCCTCTATATTTTTATTGCCATTTCTCTGTTTCAATTGCCTGTTTATTGGTTATTATATTTCTTTGGTTACTTCAAATTGAGTTGCTATGTAAGGCTGGGATTTGTGCAGTGGATAATTGCTCATTTATGCTCGTTGAGTTTTAAATCTTCTGACATTAAGGCTCCGTTCGTTTTACGGAAAATATAGTAATTTGGAAAATATTTTTCAGGAAATTATTTTCCTGGAAAATGATAATATTTTCCGGTGTTTGTTTGTCAAAGGTCGCTGACTCATCAGCCTTGAGCGAGGTCGAGAAGCACTATTAGAGGCTACGATATTAAAAGGAAAGCAAATAAGAGGAAAAATGTATTCCACTTTCAAAAAAAAAGGAAAACATTTTCCCCATTTTTGAAGGCGTTTCTTCCATTGGTGGAAAATATTTTCCTTGACTATCTTGTTTTCCACCTCCCGAACACCACAATTTCCGGAAAATATTTTCCGTGAAACGAATGGAGCCTAACACATTTGCTTGAACATGCACCAAACTATTTCTCATGGGTTTTCTCTCATCTTTGTTTGAACTAAACCCGGGGACCCTAGGAGTTCATTTTTTGTTTTCAAATTCTTAAGTTAGAAACTTACTGTTCTTGGTATTTGTTGTATAATGCAGCTATGTGGGCAACATTCATACTCAGGTGACCGAACCACTTCTTCAAGAGGTTTTTGCTAGTACAGGTCCTGTTGAGGGCTGCAAACTTATTAGAAAGGAGAAGGTATAGGTTTTGATTTGAAAGTTAGATATACTTTTCTTTATTTGGGTTTGATAAATTACTAGAGCATCTGGAAAAAATAAACAGAAATGATAGAATCTGTTGCGTCACTTGCAATGTTGTCTTTTTCTAGAGCATTTGGATGTTGTCTTTTTCTAACAATTCTGTTTACCCTGCTGTACACAGTCGTCCTATGGGTTTATTCACTACTTTGATCAAAGATCTGCTGCTCTTGCGATTCTTTCTCTGAATGGAAGGCATCTGTGAGTAGAAACTATACTTGATTTTTAGTTACTGATGTTGCAATTTCAGCTTGAGCATTCATGCCATTGAATCACTCTCTTTTTGCTGAGCTTATCCAATTCCACGGCTTGCAGATTTGGGCAACCCATCAAAGTTAATTGGGCATATGCCAGTGGTCAAAGAGAGGATACTTCAGGTTTGCCCTGGGGTTCTTGTTCTACAGTATATTGATACGTTCTCACAGTGCCATAATACATATTTTCATTGATGCTTCACACAACTACTTTCTGGATGTGTAGGCCATTACAACATTTTCGTTGGTGACCTCAGTGCTGAGGTGACGGATGCCATGTTATTTGCATGCTTTTCTGTTTATCCCAGCTGTTCGTAAGTTTCACATCTCCTTATCTTGTTTTTTCTCTGAAAGTGCAGACTTTCTAGTAAAAAAGTCACAGTAAAAAGATATTATGATAGCATTATGCATTTCTTGTCAGTCAAGTTCAAATAAATGTGGTATTAAATTGGACCTTTGTGCTAAAACACAGAGATGCACGGGTTATGTGGGATCAGAAGACTGGACGTTCAAGAGGGTTTGGCTTTGTTTCTTTCAGGAACCAACAGGTGCTTTATAGCATTCTCCTGAAAGTATTGTTATTTCGTACATCTATGTGTTCTAAATCCATCGCACGCATACATTTTCTGTTGTTCTCCAGTACTAAGGTTGTCTGTTAATTTGTGGTGGTTCTGTTTGTGTTCAGGATGCCCAGAGTGCAATAAATGATTTGACCGGTAACTGTTCTGCCTTATGAACAAAACTATTTTTCTCTTTCATATGTGTTATGGTCGTCCCTTATAAGAAGCCTGCCTTCTTTATCTTGGATATTGAAATAGTGAAACAGATGAATTATTAATACTGAAGTTCAGATTTTCCTAAACAGTATTGAAACTTCCAAACATCCCTCTTATCTTTTGTCTATAGTAACTAGTTCATAGATGGAAAACTCTTTCGTGGCTCATAACTATGCTGTTTCCCTCAGATGCCTAGACTGGCTTGATGTCTTGGGGTTAAGATATTATGGGAGGTCCTCAATTTTCGGCCATTTTTCATTTTTAAATTTATGTGGTTGTCTTTTGCCAAAAGAAAAGGAAATATGGGGTTGTCACTAAACTCTATTAATTTTTTGTTCAATCCATCGTTTTTACACAAAATAATGCGGTTGTCTACTCAAGGCGCATCGTTGTCACAATGGCAAAAGAGATTTGATAAAAGGTGGTGTCGTTATGCTTGCTACTTGTGAGCACATTGATTACTGTATTTTTGGACGATGCATTATATTTAGTAGGCCCTGTGGGTCAATTAAAGATCATTTTCTGTTAGAAATTTGGACATAGTAAGGAGAAGTTGGCAACAATTGAATTATTGGATAGTATGGTGGTAGTTCAGCGGTTCAGTGAAATGCCAGAAAGTTGAACATTCTTCCCTGGTAATAGCATGATGGCTAGTTCTTTACGTCTCCATGTTAAGTAAAGTTCTTTTTGCTTTATATTTCAGGGAAATGGCTTGGCAGTAGACAGATACGCTGCAATTGGGCAACAAAGGGTGCTGGTGGCATGGAAGATAAGCAGAGCTCTGATGCCAAAAGTGTAGTGGAGCTAACCAATGGCTCATCAGGTTAGCCTTTTTTTGGAACAGAATTTTCTTGGATTCACCTTGGTTGATATGCGATGCTCGAAGGAACAAGTGTATTAAGTTTTACTGCCCAAGTCATTGTATTATTAACTGTTGTTGGATATTTATTGTCATGATTGAATCACGTATCATTTACTCTTTTTTTATTATTATTGCAGAGGATGGTAAGGAGGCTACAAGCAGTGATGCTCCGGAAAATAATCCTCAGTATACAACTGTTTATGTAGGAAATTTAGCTTCAGAGGCAAGACCGATCTCTCTTTTTGCACTATCTTTTGGTGTTATTGTCCACATGGTTGATTTTTGAGTTTTGGGGGCAAATAAAAAAAAGTGAATTTCCAGATTATCTTTAGGGAAACCTAGTATTTTCATCATGAACTGGGATACAGTAAATTTTGCATTGTGTGCTTTCAAAATTACACTTCACATCTTCATAATGACACTACTACATTAGCCATCTGGGCTTTATTCTTTTTGTGACCAGTAATAAATTAAATCAAAAGAAACTGTAGAAAATTTTATTGAGAGTTTTAGAACACACCAATCACTTGTCTATTTTTACAATTGACATCATGCTCTTCTTTGCTTATAACTAGTCAAGAAGCCCATGCTACGCATTGGTCTCTTTTATTGTTATCAAATAACTTAAACTTCAATAAAGTGTTTGAAAAGCTTTAGAAATTGAATTATAATGAAAAGGATAAGGATTTAGACTTGTCACTTTATTGCTGATCTAAATTTTTTGCTATAAAATGAAGAAGAAATGAAAGTGCAGTATGGTTACTATTCTTTTCATGTTTTCTTCATATCAAACTGAATTGTATTCCTTTCCTCCTCATTAGTTATGTTTATACTAACTTGTGCAATAACCAAATGTGGATATATTGTATTACACTCTTTAAGTGCCAACATTATGAATGGAAAATATTCTTACAATAAGGTTAGATAATTTCTGTTTACAAAACTCAACAATGATTAGAAGACCAATTAGAATTAGAGATGAAAAAATGCTATAATTAATTTCAAATAAATTTGGATATAATTGGATTGATGATTGCATACGAATCAAATAGTTCTTGCAGAAGTAAACGAAAAGAGGTAATTTTGCTAATTTTATCCACCCTATTTGTCGCATTCTGCAAATTTTAAACTCGATTTGCTTACATGATAAATGCTATGGAAAAATAAAGTAGTAAACTAAATTATATTAGAGATTGTTTGGATTGATCTTCTTCTCCTTCTCCTTTTTCTTTTTTTGTTTTTTTTTTTTGTTTTTTCAGATTTTCCATTTTCAGTGTTTGAGCTTTGACTTCTGTTTAATGTTGACTAAAACTAAATAAATACGAAGTTTTGAGGTCTCTTGAAGTTGTTAAATATTTCTTGGGTAGTTTCTTGAAATTAACATTCTATTTAGATTTACGTGAAAGATGCTTCTTTTACTTGGATAAATTCACATTTTCTTAATTAGTGTTTTTAGTTTTTGAAAGAAAAATAAAAGAAAGTATGGTTTGATTTAAAAAATACTTATTTAGTGAAACATATTTTCTTGATTTGTTTAGTTAATGGGACATATGTCACTCAAAGAGAGCTGCATGTCAACACTGATAGTCCCCTTGCTTTTGCACCACAATACTTATATAGTTGGATTAAGTTAACTAGAATTAATGCAACCACATTGAGAGGGTCTGTAACGAATTTATTTTTTGAGACTAATTTATTTTGATATACTTTTTATCATAAGCTATCTGATGTTGGTACTACTGTAGTTCAATGGAGCCATATTTAGAGGATTGAATTCAGGAAGTGGGTGTGTGAAGAGTAGGTGAATGAATAGAGAGGAAGAGCTGATGAGCTTATTCTATCAAAGTTAAACCTTCTAATTTGGAAAATGGCTCTGACAATGCAAGTTTAAATTTGTCCTTTCAAGTAATCAAAATGACACTGGTTAGTATTCGGATTTTTTTGGTGATAGGGTGCATCTTACCCCATGGAACATGATACCGTGTGTAGTTTTCCCTCATGTCTGTCAATCAAGTTTAGTTCACTATACCGCCTAGGAAAGGGTGTCATTAACTTAGCAAAATTTATGCTATAATTTTATCGTTATAAATATGTGTGCATGCACAGGAACTTATATAAAATGACTGTATAGGCTCATTTTCAGAAGTTATTTGTCTCCAATTTTCTTTGGTTTTTCCTGAGTCATTTTTAGTTTGCAGGTCACTCAGCTTGAACTCCACCGCCATTTTCATGCTCTTGGTGCTGGAGTGATTGAGGAGGTCCGGGTCCAAAGAGATAAGGGATTTGGTTTTGTGAGGTATAGTACTCATGCAGAAGCAGCATTGGCCATTCAAATGGGAAATACTCAGTCGCTTCTATGTGGAAGACAAATTAAGGTGTGTTCTTGGGCTTGTTACTGATGTTCTTCATTCCTAATTTTTTATTTCACAGAGCACTGATGGTTTGAAAAGTATCTGTTCTATAGAAAATGTAGTTGGAGATTATAAATTCTGCAGTTATGCTTATTTAAGTTGAAATGACGCACTTTTTTCCTTCTCCTGATCATAAATCTGACCACCTCCCAACGTTAACCTTTGGTCAAAGACCTCCTTTTTGTTTACACGTATATCTGAATCCAAGTTGTTTGAGTTTTGTGCATTTAGTGACTGCACCAAACCCTTTCGGATGAGCTTACTGCTCTTTGGCTTTGGACAGTTGGATTTATACCCAACCTGTAACTGCTGTAGCTATGGCTTCATCAGCATGTTGTGGCCCCGCATGTTTGACTGTACCTCTTTTCCTCTAAAAGGATAAGCAAAGGTGGCTTTTGTTCTGGTGATAAGACATGTTATTTGGTAATACAAGCGAGTGTTCTATTTCTTCAATAACTTAGATGAGGTTTTTGTGGCATAGAGTTCAAAATATTATTGCTGTCTGCATCTTGGCAGTAGTAAAAATAGGTCAGGGCTCTAGCATGTGAAAATGGTATTCAATACTAGAATTTGTCCTCCTTTATTCTATTGAACCAAAGCTGACTTCTAATTTGTTTGTGCTTGCAGTGCTCCTGGGGTAGCAAGCCTACTCCCCCAGGAACAAGCTCCAATCCCCTTCCTCCACCTGCTGCAGCGGCACCATTACCGGGCCTTTCTACTGCTGAACTATTAGCCTATGAGCGACAATTAGCAATGAGCAAGATGGGCGGCATGCATCCTCTCATGCAAGGACAGCATCCTCTCAAGCAGGCAGCAATGGGTATGGGGGTTGCTGGCGGAAGCCAGGCAATTTATGATGGTGGGTTTCAAAATGTTGCAGCTGCCCAGCAGCTCATGTATTACCAGTGACATGCCTGGTTTTTGGCTACTGGTTAAATGGGGAAGAGAGAGAGAGAGAGAGAGAGAGAGAGAGAGGAACTTTTCTTGAGCTACATATATTATTGAGAGTTTATGACCTCTAGGAAGTTGCCCATGTTTGCCGTTTCTGTGCGTGTTACCCTTTTCGATATGTTCCCTTCGTCTGTATGTTATTCTATTTATGTATCTGTATGGTTGGCTGCTCAGAGACGAATCCATGGCTCTTTAGACCAATTTCCCTCGATGTTCTTTTGCTTGTCTATAAGTGGCTCTGCACTTATCATCTGGATGCATTCTATTTCTACTAAATTAAGGCGAGTCGCATTTTCACAAACAGTGAGACTGGCACTGGACAAATTAGTCCAGGCCTATGATGCTCAAGTCAACTCGCATTTCCACAAGGTGTGAGACTCGCTGTTCATCACATTGGGGACTCATCTGAAGCATTAACCCATGCCATAAGCATACGGGTGGTGGAACACACAGTAACTCTGAAGCTCCATACCACTATAACTCATCTAATTGTTTGATCGTGATGCATCATGTGCTTTAGGAATCACTAGGTTCAGGTCAAGAAATCGATAGGGAGTTGAGATAACGTTGTGTAAGTTGGGAAATATTCAGATTTCATTTTCGATTTCCCTTTGTCCTTGGAAGAGGTAGGAGTGGAAGCAACGTGACATGAACTTCAAAAGTAAAGTCCGAGGTAGCAAAGGGCATCTTTCCCTTGGATCAATGCCGGTCTTCTTCTTCTTCTTCTTCTTCTTCGATAATTCGAGGCACAAATGTGGAGACCTTAGTACTTAGAAGCTCATCGAGTATCCTGCAAATCTTGTGATTATCAATAAAGTTTGAGCCTCTTTCTAGAAAAATTATGATCTACTCCACTTAGCCAAAAAGGCTTAGAGTCTCTTTTGTTTCTATATTTTGCTACGTATCTTAATACTACATAAAAAGGACGATATTTCAAATGTTGAAAGAAATTAGGAAAAGTTGAGACGACTTCAAATATTTCGTATCTATATATCTATATACATATATATGTGAAATAAAAGTTGAATGTTTCTTGGAGAAGGTGGGCACGCTTTTGATGTTAAATATGAAAGGGTAAAAAAAAAAAGAATCAACACTTAAAATTTCAAAAATTGAACAAAAAGCCGCTCGAAGAGGACCTAGGTCACAAAACTTTGCACCCAGAAACGATGAACCTCTTGCTTTCATGTTCCTATGGTTGAATCCTACTGTTGGATGTCTATATTACGAAAAATGTATGATTTGAAAGATATTATTATAAAAATGATAATTTATATTGCTTATAATAATGAATTCGTAATTTTTTTTTGTTATACACGAAAGTATCTAGGCATAAATTGTTGTCAATAATATAAATATTTTCCATTAACTAATTATTTTATTCCAAATGATCAACTATTAAAAAATATTTTTCAAAATATCAATTTTTCATTGAACAAACTGAGCCTTCAAGTACATCGACTTCTTATGGTGTGCGCAAATACGCCACCACGATCGTCACTGTTAATTCCGTTGATGATTAATCTATTCTTTTTTATTTTTATTTTTGAGGGTTAATGCGTAGAATGACATTGACTTAAGGGATGACTTTCTGGTCATTGTATAATGAGAAATCCAGCACATGCCCTATCTGGCTCCCTCATGTCATGTCCTCCTCTTAGACGACTTTACACATGCTGAAGTTTCTGCACGACTCGACTTTACTAACAGAAAGATTTTACAATTTAAGAAAAAACATAAAAATTATGAAGAGTATGAACAATTATAAGAGTTAGAGATAACGTGTTTATTAATCGGAAGCTGGTGGTGATTGACAACTCCTGTAAATCCTGAGCGTGTTTGCTGCAAATTGACGATCCAAACAGCCTCCTTCCTTAGTAATTTACTTTCAGACCTTCAATTCCCTTCTCATTGTCTTGTCCCTGAAGTAGCCATTTCCAATGTCCTAGGAAGTATTTACTTCCTGAGGCTTAAGCAACTCGAGACTGAGCGGCCAGGACCGCGAGTCCACCATTCCCTGGTGCACGATCGCGTCTTCTTGATCGTGCTCCTTTTACGCATACTTTCTCTCATCGGTTCCTTATGGAGTCATCTGAGGGACTGAGACCGCGAAAAAATTCTCTGGCAAAGACTTTGTCTTTGGTTCGCTCGCTCTCTTCTCGGAGCCGACGACGAGGAAAGGGCGAGATGGGCAAGACGTTGGCTCAAGAAGTTGAGACTTCGCCGCTCGATGCTGGGAGGAGCACAGTAGCTTCATCACCAGGCAACCGGACACAAGCAAGAAAGATGAAGGACGAGTCCCATATCGTGGGGCGTGAAAATCTTGTGAATGAACTCGTGACGCAGTTGATCGATAAAAGAGATGAGAGAGCCATCCTGAGAGTGATTTCGGTGGTTGGCGAGGAAGCCGTAGGGAAAACAGCTCTAGTTAGGAGCGTCTACAACCGAGCAGACATTAAGAATCATTTCGACTGCTGCGCTTGGGTCCGGGTTGGGGCGGAGCCTAATGTGGGTCATCTCATGGCCAGCTTGCGCAAGCAGTTGAGGGTCCCGGAATTGCGAGATGTGGAGCGTATGGATGAGGAAAAGCTGTCTGGTGTGCTCCAAGGAGTCCTGATGGAGTGCTGTTATCTGATAGTACTGGATGACTTGAGCGATCTCCATCTCATGGACAAGCTAATGGTGGTGCTCGCGGACTCGAGGAACGGGAGCAGAGTAATCGTCACGACTAGGTATCCCGACATACCTTTTTCCACCGATCCATGGTACTCTACACATCTCGAGTTGAACCCCCTTGACCGGGAACAAAGCAACAATTTATTAAAAGAAAGCAGCTGGGCTTTAGACGCTGTTCATCCGCCCGCGGAACTCTATCTCAAAGATAGGATTTTTGGCATATCAGACGGTTCTCCCTTAAAGATCCTGCTACTTGGAGGACTTTTATCTGCTACCGCGTCGGATGAACGCGCTGAGCTTGCCAATCTGCTTCCCAATCATCCCACAAGCCAAGATGTTGTCGATTTGAATTTTGCTAAACTGCCAGAACCTTTAAATCAATGTGCTCTGTACTTGGCTATGTTCCCTAAGGAATCTGAGATTCCCACAAGGAGGCTCTTCAGACTCTGGTCAGCTGAAGATCTAGTATCTTCGCTGTCGGAGAACGAACTAACCAGAGTTGATGCGGAAATATGTTTCAAGGATCTGGTATCCAGAAACATGGTCCATGTAGCTCGACGGAAATGGGACGGTAGTGCCCAATCATGTCGTTTGCCTGGAATGTTGCACGATATCTTTTCTCAAATGGCGAAGCGAGAAAGATTTCTCAAGATCTATGACTGTTCTATTCATGAAAGACTAAGCGAAGAAGCAGGGTTTGATGCCCCGCGTATTGCAATACATAGGTATATTTCTGGAGAAGGAGAAGAAATGGAGCGAGAAAGGGCGCAGCAAATAGGAAGAGAGCGATCGGTAACAAATGCACAAGAAGCACACGTGGAGATCACTCCCGCTGAGTCACATCAAAGGATCTCCACCAGCGACAATTCCATGCCATTCAGCATCAAACAACTTTGCTCCTATGTGTCTTTCAACACCATAAAGCAAGGAAAACAGGCCAGAGAGATAGAGGCGTTGCTTAAACCGCTAGTGCCAAGGAGGGACTCGAGTTTGCTGAGGGTACTCGATCTTGAGGGTGTCTACAAACCTTTGCTTCCGGAGGTGCTTGGCAACATATTGCCGAAGCTGAAGTACTTGGGACTGAGATGGACTCTTCTAGAATCACTTCCCAAGTCACTGGTGCTTTTGTCTTGCCTGGAAACTCTGGATCTGAAGTACACTAACATAACCCAAGTGCCGGTTTCTATCTGGGAGGCAAAGGGTCTGCAACACCTATACATGAATGAAGTGTCCCTTGACGAGTCCATTCATCCTCAACTGCATTCCAAGAAATCCTTAAACTGCAGCATCCAAACCATTTGGGGCTTATCCATAGGAGTGGAAAGTCCCATGTTGAATGTGCTGAGCCAGTTGACAGGCCTAAGGAAGCTGGGTTTTACATGTCATCCCTTGGCGGTAAGGAAAGCAACTGCGCAGATTTCAAAACTGAAGATGCTTGAATCCCTCCGATTGCGTTCGAAGGATCTATTCAGTCAGCCTTCAGATCTTGAATTGAGTGACATAAGAGGGCTTGAGTCTCTTTCCAAATTGTACTTGCTCGGAGAATTGTCCATGCAAAGATTGTCGCACATTCCTCAGAACCTGAAAGTACTAACCTTGTCCATGTCAGGACTAAAAGACGATCCAATGGTAGTCCTGGGCAAGCTAGAACTTTTGACCACTCTCCGGTTATTTGCCCACTCATATGACGGCGAGATATTGAGAGTCTCAGAAGGAGCATTTCCGAAACTCCGTGTCTTGAAACTGTGGAAGCTGGAGAACCTGATCACGTGTGCTATAGAGGCAAATGCAATGCAGTGTCTTGAAGACTTGGAAATTAAGGAATGCAAGGAGCTGAAGACGATCGACGGACTGGAGCAGATCACAACCTTGGAAGGAATCACATTAGTCAAAGTGCCGGATGAACTCGAGCGAAGTGTCAGAGATATGCAGCCGGATGTGCCAATCATAGCGAAGGAATTGGTGATATGTTCGCCGCGGGTAGCTTTCTTTCTTCTTGCTCTACATAATTGTTTATACAGTTTAGTTGCCATCCGTAGAAAACATCTCTTGACTGTGCAAATGATACTTCGCTTGATTCAACTCCCGTCACTTGCATTATGTAGAATCTAGAAAGGGGCGCTTCTACTATTGCTGCATAGCCATCTGTTATTGTTCGGACAAAAAGGGGATGTTAATCCCTGAGTTTCACCCGCGTTTGGATAACAAATAATCGTGGTATTCGTGTGAGGGAGCAGGGTTTCACCTCATACAAGATGGCTAATCTTTTGTCAGTGTTAGTGGAGATGGAATCGTGAGTATCAATGCTCGTTATGAATATAATTTTGGGTTCTTGATCATGAACAGAATGAAAATAAAGAGGAGCAGTCAGATGAAGAGTACAGCGGAAGAGGAGAATGGGATGACTATAGTGAAGACATTGAATCCCGTTTCGAGGAAGAAGACGATTATGGAGAAGAAGAAGACGAAGAAGTGGAGGAGGAGGAGGAGGAGGAGGAGATGTAAGTCTTTATGATAAAGATAATCAATATTTTGTGGGGGTGAGCGTTGGAGGGACTGATGGAGATTGCATTGGTCAATGAGAAATCTATTGCTTAATAAAGAAATAATTATGTGGTATTGTCGATTTAAAGAGTTAGATTGGGGGTACATAGGCAATGTCAACACCATCATTGTGGCCTGTGTCCTTCGCCGTGCCTTTCCCTGTCTTTCTCTGTGTGTAGTGGTCACTCAAGAATGAAATTTTCTATCGGAGATGTCATGTCACTTAGTGATGCCGACCAAACAAAGGAAAGATGTACGTACGTAATGCCAAACATGATATGATTCGGAACAAGCTTGTAATCATTATTAGTTAATTACATCACGCTCGTCATATAAAAGTTCTCTTTGAGATTGTCATCTCAACAAGAAGATAAAAACATTAAAATAATACTTAGTTATTGAAGTCATATGTGTCGATGGTGCGAACGTCTGTAGTTACTAATCTCAACCAGCTCATATGTGCAAATTGAGCTACTGCAACTTAAGAACTCTAATTGAATTCCTGAAAAAAAAATGATAAGCTCAACAGAAGCCTTTAAATTTATTATTAAAATACGTTGAAGTCCTAAAATTTTAAAAAAAATACAATCAAATTTTGTAACTTATCAGATTAATGAAATCAAGTTTTTTTTTATTATCAATTTCGTTCAATTTGGCTAATAAAAATGTCGAGATAGTTTTTTTTTTCTTTTTTGCTTACCGCTAAACCAAACAAAATGAGAAAAGAAAGAAAGGAAAAACATGCCACAAACTTTTTTTCGGTCGATAAGACATGTGCTGCTACCGTTTTCTGTGATGATGTGAACCATCATTTTGGATAAGAATTCGACAGCAAAGAGGTGACTTTTGGCATTTTGCTCCCTCGAAATGGAGTTTTCTTACCAAGGGTGCACCTTTTCCCACTTGGGTGGCAAGGGAACCTGAAAAAAATCACTGGTGGATCGATATGAGTACATAGATTTTAGGGAAAATCTTGATATATAAGACAAGTTCCACATTTCAACGTTAAATCAATTATCTTTGGTGCATGTCTATTTAATAATATACAAAATCAAATATTTGATTAGACCCTATATCTTATTTATAAATGCACTTGAAAAATCTTTATTTATTTATTTTCGCTTCAATTTTATAGCATTTGCTACTTGAGGAAATCAACCGCCGGATCAATCATAAAAGAACTTTCCAGCATTTTATTTGAGGTGTATATAACATTAATAGTCATAACGCGACTCTAGTTTCAGACACACTATAAAGTTTCTACTATTATGTAATGGATGTTTAACTGTCTATGATAAATATACTTTCGATATAATTACATGTAGGCGAACTATAATTCCTTGCACTTGTACCCTTTTCTCTTTCCGCGGTAATGGCGTTGATTGCTTATCAAATTGCTAAAGTCAGAAGAATCTTCAAACTCAAGTGCATGGTTTTTGCGAAGAGCTGAACATTGTTAACCTAAATAGAGTATTCAAAAGTTTGATAACATCCACGATGACGACTGAGTGCTGAAAGACTTAGCCAGACGATTCTTTTTGTAAGAACCAAAGAACCCAGAAGCAAAAAAAAAAAAAAAAGACTTGGTCAACGGTCAACAATGCTATAGTGCACTGACTTTATACGCCTAGAAGACGTGAGAAACCAGAAGAAATCGGCAGAAGACAGAAGGAAAAGAGAGAGAAGAGAGAAAGAAAAAGAAAAGAGAAGGAGAGGGAGAAAAGGGGAAAAGGGGAGGAAAATCTCGCGCCCGAGACTTCGGTAAGCCGACCCAGCTCCAAGTCATAGTGCCCGGTAAGTATTCGTGCCCCTTGCCGACTTATTTGGAATAATTATTGGAATTAAGTGTGAAATTCAGAATTAAGTGTATTTTGAGCGGCGAAGTCGGATTTTAGAGTTATTTGGGTGAGAGATTACGTGGTTATGGTATCTTAGGGTGTTATGAAGCCATAGCAATTGACGGAATTCGATTTGAGCTTACGGTTTGTCCGAAACGGGATTTTGAACCTCGGCGCGCACTGTTCACTGCGCGAACAGTAACTTCGTGGTCCGTTTTCGATTGAATTTTGGGTGCAGTCGATTCATGAATGTTGTAGTACATTGAAAGAGCTTTTCATGGATTGTAACGGAGTTTGGTGGAGAAAGTTATGACAAAAATAGATTTCGTGTGTGAGTTGAGCATAAAAGAAAATAGTGATTTTTGATGTCAATGGATCTTTTAATGACTCTTAGGCGTCGCTTTTAGCTATAATAGACGTATGTATTCAAGTCGGTCATTAGAGAATTATTTTACTCAATTTTTATATTATTTTCTAATTAATTATTAGGAACATAGAGACGTTGATCTGTGAACCAGTAGAAATTGGCGTTTGGCTCATTCGAGGTGAGTGATACTATTTCTTCCAAGAATTTGAAAACTCATGTTTTGAAGTATATAAATGTTTGATGTGCTTGTAAGCTAGTAAATGCATATCTATTGCATAAATTATGGATCGAGCAAGTACGGCCTCTTTGTATTTGGATTTGATTTTGAGAAGCTGTTTTGCAACAAAAGATTGTGTTTTTGGCTTGTGAAATGTTTACGCAAATGTGTTATGAAATGGGTCATACGTTTGCATTACGAAATGTTTTGTTAAAGAGATTTGATATGTGAAATGACTTTTGTTTCAGTATTGTGATTGTGAAAGATGTGGTTGGTGATGGATTGTGCTCAGTATCTCTGTGAACCCGTTGGGTTTTGTAAATGTGCGCATATTATTCTAGGATATCGTTGTGGGCTGAGCTATCGGCATTGTAGGTGGAGATTTAGCCAAGGGGGAATCTTGGTCATCTAGTCATGGGGCGTTATTCATGACCATGGTTGATATCTGAGCATGAGGTTAGTCGATGGAACTAACCGTTAGTATGCGATCGATGAGATTAATCAATGGATTCGACCATTGAATTTATTCAAGACTAGTGGTCCTTAGTCTTGAAATGATTTGTGCTTGATTTTCAAGGGTATTGAACTAGGTTTTGAAGTTATGGTCATATTTTAAATTATGCATAGTGTCTGTTTGATCAGTTTAGAAGAAATGTATTACTCAAGTGAACTATTGTTTTTCAGGTGACTTAAGAACCTGCTCATAGGGCGAGAGAGTGTATGTGCCGCGACTTTTGGGTATTGGGATTTTTGGTATGAGCTATTTTGAGTTTAGGGTTACTATTAATAGTAATGGCGAACTCTGATATTGTAATTAGACATTCTTTTATCATATATATATGTGTGTGAGTATATATTGATATAAGGTCGAATTTGGTTGTTTGAGGTTGCGTCTCTTAATAAGAGGGACGGCCGTGTCATATCCTCCTATGATTGAGTTGGGGTGATGAGACTTTTCAAATGACAACCGTGATAATTGAATCAACCTCATTCCAAAGTTACATTTTGGTCTGCGTTAGTTGACAGACAAAGGATACACATTTTCCCTCATAAATGGAGTTGAATGATTAATTAGTATCGTTGGAGATGATTTGGGGAGATTCTTCGTAACTCCTTGGATCCTAATTTTCCCTAACAATAGATTTGTGGCATTAAAAGTCAAGGTTGAAGGGTCCATTTCACCTCATGGTTCACCTTCAGTGATCCAAACGGGGGTGGACCTTGTTGATTTGTGTTTATATGTGCGTGTTATACGTTTTGCTTTGTCATTTTATGGCCCTTTTAATAGCAATTGTTGACGGACGAGCAAACACGTTTCTTCCTAAATGGGGTTGAATAGTTAATTATTGTTCTGTAAGTGATAGTTAGGAGATATCTCCTTTTGCTTTGCTTTGTCATTTTGTTCCCCCTTCTTTTTTTTTTCTTTGGCATTTGTTGACGAACAGGGGCGCAAGACTTTCCTCCTAAATCGGGTTAAATGGTTAATTAATTCCATTACAAATTGTCTAGAGATTTTCCGCATCATTGTGCAATATCATTAAAAATTGTCCATGTCAACGTCGATCATCGCGGCATATAAGACAACCGGTGTCCAAATCAACCGTTTCTATCCAAAATTGGCATAATGGAGTGAATTGACATAATTGCAAAAGTTGAGGACTCGATTGCCAAAGAAAAAAAGTTTATGACTAAATTAGTACAATTACAATAGACATAAGATTTTTTTTGATAATTCTTCTGGAAAATACTTATTATGGACGTGTGTACTTTATAGCTTTGGTTGTTTAGACATCAACTTGTGCATAACCATAACTTCTGATTTGGTGGGTATATGTTTATTCTTCCTGCTTTCTTAGTGAAGTTAATAACATGTAATGGGCATCCATTAGTCTTCGTACTTGTTTCCTTTAATGATTATTTGAGAATTACATGCCCTGGCTTTTTTTTTTCTTTTATTTATGCTAAATATGTTGTCCACTATAATGATTAAATTTCCGGTAATATAGGGGAAACACCCAACATTATGTACTTCGAACCCATTCGGGCCGATCATGTAGTTTGACGCATGGGTCGCCATTTTCATCCGTTTGGATTCCACATAGACTGAACCTTCTTCAGACCTAAGTCCTGGTTTTGAATTGTGAACATGTCAGACAGTGAGCCACAAAATCCTTGTCTGTGAATGATGTTGCTCATTGTGTTGAACATGATGAAAAACTTAGGTTGATGAATGTTCTATAGTCTGACGAAATAATTCCAAGTCATTGACAAAAGAACACTTTCTGCAAATCTTAGGAAATCAGGTAATCCCTGAACTATAGGGTGAAAAATCTCTGATCAATGTACATCCCACCCATTTGATATAGTTGCGGCTCAATTTTAACTATGTTGTGAAATGTTAACTTTTATGTTTGATTATACACCATATATGTTTTAAGTGACAACACTAGCTAAGTGAGGCAGCTGCTTAAAAGTGCCATGAGATGTTCGCCACATATCTTAAAAAAGTCGCGTCTGGTTCCTACATAGCTAAAATTGTTGTGGGAAAGTTAAATCTCATTGTAGTTATTGTTGACATCCGATCATATAGTTGGCCTAGGCTAGTCCACCTATCATCAGAATTTTTTCAAATATAATGCAACACCAAAGAGGTGTTGACTTGACAACAAAAGAGTTTTCTTTTGAATTCAAATCTTGCTACAAACACTCTAAGAGTAAAATCATGAATGTCGCTACATGGGAGAGTTGCAACCTTAGGACTGCCCAGAAATATGGAATAGTTGAGGTGCGAGAAAGTAGAAAAATTACTTTTCTAAACTTATTGCAATTGTGCTAATTAAGTCATAAATCTTTCAATATTGCTAATTAAGATATAAACATCTTGACAATTTACGACATCAAAAATGCTAAACTATATCCATTACAATATATTTACCCTGAACTCTTTTGCGACATCAAAAATTCCAAATGAGTATTGGGGTTCTTGTGCCTAAACACAAAGTTTCTAGTCTAAGCGTCGATATCTCCTCATTTTTTAAATGAGTTTTGATTGTTTAAAGAATCATTTTCCTGAATTTGAGCTTAAGTAGGAAAATAGTTTTTGTTGAATCATTTTTCTATGCGATCCAAATGTCAAAAAATATTTTATGTGAAATGAACAAAGCCTGAAGATGCGTATCGTCATTGTTAGGCTTGAGCCCATTTATGTCCTGCCATCTCACTTGTCAAAGGCTTGTTAAGAAAATGCCTTCTTTTAATTCCAGACTCGACTTTCCTTTACACATGGAAAAAGCTAACCTTAAAGATGGCCATTTAATTACGCTGTCTAGGCACACTCATGTACGCTGTTCCTGTTGTTCCGTCTTCTTAACCAAAAAGTTTGAAGACATCATATTATTGAAATCAAGTCCGTGAAAGAAGTGTCAATTCGTTCCCGTTTCAAGTTAATCATGTCGTACCATGTCTAGGTTAGGTTTCTCTCGTTATGCTGCTGCCGTGTCACGGATCAAGATTTTGTCACCTCTATCACCAGGCCTTCCGACCTTTTTCTTTTCTTGTCCTGAACAAGTCCATCCGGAAGGGTTCATCGAAGCTCTCATGCTTAATCTTGGTGTTCTTGCCTAAGCCGCCAGCTTTGTCGGGTTCGAAAAGGCCCTCCCGCGGTACTCGTAGTTATCGATGCTTGGGAAATTTGACAATGACAAAGTCATTTCTGAGCTCAATAAGCATGGAATTTTGAGCTCGACATACTAAGGTGTTAAAACATACGCTTGTTCTTGTATATAATCACAGTATGCATCCATTGCAAACAACTATATGCATAAAAACTATGTTAGCAGAGAAATTAACCCCCGGTCTACAGAAAGAGCCCCACTTACATGTGAACATTCTGCTACGGGAAACTGCATTTTTTACATTTGTTATGCCGCAACTAAGGATAGTCGCTCTTAGGAAAAGAAGTGTATTTTGACAAATTCCAAAGTTTGCAGTCTCCATTGTCCCGAGCTTTACAAACTGATCAGCACAAGCTCTGATCTATGCTTGAATGTTTAGTACCATTAGGTTGCGTTTGGTAGTCCAAATTTGAGTCTGAATGGGATAACAAATTATCATATGCGGTATTTGGTGACATTTTTGGGACCAGATGAACCTGGATAAATCCAAATAAAATGCCAAATAAGAAGTTTGACCTAAGGGGTAGGATAAACCCCGATTTGA
The DNA here is from genome assembly GCA_019926035.1 of Melaleuca alternifolia. NCBI lineage: Eukaryota > Viridiplantae > Streptophyta > Magnoliopsida > Myrtales > Myrtaceae > Melaleuca > Melaleuca alternifolia. The sequence goes on along the minus strand of JAGKPW010002577.1, from coordinate 23,047 downwards.
TATAAAATTTGAAAAACGACTTATGAATTAGTATCCGTAATTATTAGTTGTCGTGAGAAAGTGTTGAGGATAATTTAGGAGCTCACAAAGAAGTGAAAAGAAGAACCGCTTAGACCTGAGAATTTAGTTAACAAGTGTCTCTGTTAGGCACTAATTATTAAGTAATTAATTCAGGAAATTTTGCAATTTCCAAGCATTGATTGTCCCGTGCTATGCATAATCACTATTTTGGAAAAGTGAGTTACCCCTCAATTGGTATTCTTAACAAGTCTCCCGAGGCATTCATTGATAAGACTCTTGACTTAGAAAATACATCTTTACCGTCAAGATATGATGGGTCCTTTATAAATCAAATTAGATAAAGACTTTTGATACAGAAGATTTCAAGTCAAATGGTTCCTCCAAACATCAATTCAACCCTCTCGCGGAGAAAATGGACAGCTAACGTACTCCTAGGGGGTCACATGGGGACAATGCCGGGTATACCTAAAGAAAAGACAAATTAATTTATGCTCACAATGCTAGAGATATATATTATGATGGATATACAAAATTGAAGTATGCAAAAAATTGCATGTCATTTATTCTTACATGAGTCGCTTTTCTCCTTAGTTAAAAAGGGCGTCAGCGTTCAAGATGGATCTTGATAACTCTGGACGACTTTGACGCTCCTTCTCTCAAGAGACCCTTCGGCGTGCGATTACATATAGGATTTTGATCCATTCGCGACGCATTCATCTATCCATAGCCGACAAAGATAGTTACTAGAAGGAGATATATGGCAGGAGGGGCGGGTGATCAGGGAGATTCGAAATCGACCGGGCGAACCACGCAGAGCGAAAGAGAGGAGGGATGGCCTTCCCTCGTTTCTCTCGCCTTCGTGAGACGAGCAACCGCGCCGGCTGACGCTGCCTCCATCGACCTCAAGGATTGGCGTCGAGGAGTCTACGAAGGACTGCTTTTCGAGGACAATAAAAAGGCAAAGACCCAGATAATGATCTCCAATTCTCTCTAACTCTTCTGACCGTGCATCATCTTCTGATATATATCCTCTTGAGTGTTGATTGTATGCAGAAGTTTTGGGTCGACGAGAAGCTCCACAAGAACTGCTTGCTGGTGCTTCCGAAGGCAATGTACCTTGCAGGAGAAAGAGATAACACCTGGAAGTGGATTCAAATGAAAGAAAAATGGTATATCTCCGCGCTTCACTAATTTAGTTGTTCGTGCTCACCGTTCGTCCGCCGCCTTCCATGATTTAGCCTAAACGCCAGCCTCGTGTTAACCGCACGATTGCGCGATACTGATTGCAGACCTTCTCGTCGTTCAGTTTTGGCGGCGAAGTCGACATACTGGTCCCCGGGCTGCTGCGGCTGTCCTGGTTATACATCGAAGGAAGCTTCCATACGAATGCGCTGTCCCCTAAGACCACGTACGAGGTCTCGTTCGAGGTTTACCTCCGGAGGAGCAGCACCTCATGGCCGCTTCCCGTGAACCTCGAGCTCCATCTACCCGACGGGAGCAAACTGATAAGCACGGAGAGTCTTGCGAACAAGCCAAGGGAGAAATGGATCAAGCTCCGCGTGGGCAAGTTCGTGATGGACCCGAAGAACGTGGGTAAAATGCATTTTTACCTGCAAGAGATGTGCCAGATTTACAAATCCGGCCTCGTCCTCAAGGGCCTCCATGTGGAACCCAAGGATTAAGCATCGACTGCAGTGCGGTGCAAAGCGCCGGGATTTGCCGGCTAAGTTGTTTGATTGAATAAAATCGGACACATGTATGCCTCATTCTGATTTCTTCTAATGGGTTAATTATCGCTCTTCTATTTCATGCATTGTTCTTTCAATTGGTTGGCAAACTAGAAGGCGTATTCAAGTAAGTCTCTTATTCTCATCCTGCTAATTTCTGAAACACTTGGTAGTTATCATCGCCCCATGGGATTCATGTTCACACCATTGATTGCTTAGCTAGGATAGTTGCACGGACAAGGCCATGAAGCCCAATTGTGTCTTTTTAGTCTCACAGAAGTTCAGAGATCATAGAATTGGAACCTCAATAACTTAACAGCCTCACGCATTGACTCAGAGCCAATACCGTATGGTTTATATAAGAAGTGGATGTTCTTTTCGAGAAGTACTCGAAGAAGAGCTACACGTGAAGAAGATCCAACATATGAAGAGAAAGAGGATGTTCGTGCCGTACGAGAAGTCTTTGCTTTTGGGGCTTGAACACGCGATGCTGTAAGTTTCACATCTAAGTTATGGGTTTGGGCTTAATCTAAATGCGAGAAACACTCGAGCATGTGAGAGATTATAAACTTTGATTCTTCGATTATAATGGATTATTTGTTGTTGGCTCTTCCTATGAATGTAGTGCCGATAATCGGATCGAACCACGTAAATCTTTGGCATCCTTATTATTCCTCATATATTTCTTTGGTATTTTCGTATTGACTTAATTTGCAAGATCCAATTCCTTTCCGCATTAAAATTTTACATCAATGGTGTTAAAAAAGAGATACAAGGGTAGGTCGATCTAGAGAATCTTTGTTATATAACATATAGATGCTTGCACCACATGATATAGCGAAGAGATGTCACTCATTCTTAAGCCCTCTCACTCCATTTGAACGGGACTAGCACAACTAACCTCTGAGGAGATCACAATAAGTCTCGTATCAGTAATGTTTTATTGGAGTCGTAAATGTCATTCATTGAGATTGCGAATGTTCAAGGGTGATAAGCCGATAATCGCAATCCAAAGGATAGCAAAATAATTATCCAGCCACGTACTTATCCAAGATGTGCATGTTTCAATTGACAGAATATTAAAACTATCACGGGAGAGTTAGGTCTCATTTGCGAAATTATCAAAATTCAATGTAAAATTTACAATAGCAAACAAACAATAAGGACATACTGGATCTCGTCCGGGTCCGTCGGATCCATCATTGCTTATTCGACTTGCTTGTTTGTTCATTTCAAAATCATGGCATGACACTTTGTGCTTCATGGTTGATCGACTAAGATGTCACATGATGCTCGAGCACATATATATTGCTCTACCTTTCACCGGCCCTTAAGACCAAGCTTAATACTTTTCATTTAAGTAGAATTTTTAAATAACTATGATTCTTGAAATACGAAAAGAAAATGTTTAGCAAATTTCCTGTCATTTCCCACAATTAAGAGAACCGTTCACATTTCTGAAAATTACCTCGGAGCTTTGGGTTTGCATGGTAACGTTTCTGTTTCTCTCAATTTATGTTCTTTTGTTCTCTAGAACAAAAAAAGAACAGAAATCCGTTTGGTAACGCAGACTTGTTTTTCTGTTCCCTAAAACAAAAAGTTAGTCCGTGAATAGTTTTGAAACAATAAAAAAAGAGTAGCTTCTTGTTTCCGAGAACAATTTCTAAAAATAAGTTAATTTTATTTTTTATTTTTCTTTTATTCCTCTCTCTTGCCGCGGCCACCTCTGGCCGTCACCTGACTGCTATTGCCCAATTGCCACCACTCGACTGGCGGCAGCGGTCGCTCGACCGCCACACGACTCTCGCCAGTGGCGGTTGGTGATGGTTCGGCAGCGATCGGCGGCATTCGGTCGTCCATGAGCAAAAAATAAAAAAATAAAAAGAACAAAAAATTATAAATTGTACCAAACACATTTTATTCTTTTTTTTTTAAAATTTCAAGAACAGAAATTTTGTATAATTACTAAATGCCTTATTTTACTTAGAAACTATTCGATGGAGTAGAAAATAAAAAGAAATATTTCTCAAAAGAAATTATTTTTCGAATTATAAGCGTTACCATTTGCACCCTTAGTGAAATTTTTTAACCTTAGCCGAATAGACTAGTGAAGTGAAACACCGGGTAATCAAGTCCGCGGGTAAAAAAGAAAATCAAATTGCGTGGTGAAAGACAATCCGTCGATTAATTTGCAGATGACGGCGCCGTTATGCTCGCTTTCTCTTTCCATAGATGACGGGGCTTCTAGGCATGATTGTGATAACTTCAACTGATCCTGTTATGGGACTATAGAGGATCTCAATCTATATCAATAATAATCTAAGCATTAGATTTATCTTGATTGATTCTACGTACATCTTGCAGTTAAATGATTTTGAACTCTTGGACGCCAACTTCTCAGTCTGTTGCTGTGAAGTTGATTTGGTAGATGTGTGCATGCGAATAGGGTAGCAACATCAATGATGCTGCCCCAAACGAGTGGCGCATCTTGATGTCGATCTGTCATACAAATTTGCAGAGATCGCCGCCAAAGTTTGGCTCCTTCTTCATCGGAGAATGAGCCAGTGGCGGCGGCTCCGTCGTCGACGTTGGAAGAGTCGATGCTAACTCGGAGGACAGTGAATGCAAAGTGGCCAGATATGCCAGCGCTCGGAGGTCCAATCCGAGCTCACGATTTGGATGTTCTTATCCGAAGCTGTCCCCCTCATAAGGAATTGGTTTACTCGACCCATGTCGAGAACGTTGACATTTTAGCTCGTGATGTGTGATAAGTTCCACTACATCATATCGATGATTAATTTGGTTTCCATCTGTATGAGTAGAATGGCATTTACTCAATTGAAAACAACTACAGTGGTCTTTGTTTAACAAGAAAGGACGAGTGCACTTGCGGCATCAACGTCATTGTATTGCTTTATCCGGGTCAACCTCACGATGACGAACCGCTTCTCAAACCACCTCCATTTACTTGGCAATATATAATGGAACACTAGACATGAGAATGAGATAAAGATTTAGGACGTTGACTTTTCAGTACGTGACGATTTTGGCACATCAAATTGATAATTGACTTGATTTTTGTCTTTATGAGTAGAATGGCTTTGACTTAATTAAGAAAAACACCATAGTGGTCTTTGTTTAACAATAAAATATTAGGTGCGAAGCGACATCAACATCATTGTATATCTTTATCCAGGTCATCCCCACAATGACCAACCATTTCTGGTACCAACTTGATTTCTCTGGCAATATTTAATGGAACACTAGACATGTATACGAGATAAAAATTTAGTTTGACTTTTTAGCGTGGGAGGTGTGATGATTCGGGTACATCACACTGATGACTAATTTGGTTTTTGTCTTTACTAATGGAATGATACAGCCTCAATTAAGAAACAACTCCAATGGTCTTCTGGTTAACAAGAAAGAATTATGTGCACAAGTGGCATCAACGTCATTTTATTGCTTCATCCTAGTTGTTAAGGTACACTTGTGAGCTATATTAAAAAAGTTAACTTATGATATACTGGTGCAGAAGGATAGTTGAATTGAGGGGAGCTAAGAGAGCTCAAATGTGAGGGGCATTGTTGTTGACATACACGCAAGAGTTGTATTCCCACATCCAAAAATTAATGTGCTGTGGATCAATTAATATATTGTAATTGGTCTATTACTCGTTAATTTAAACTTTTAAGTGAATATGAATTCAACTAGACATATTGATTAGCTCGGATTTGAGCACCCTTTCAACGATTTCACTTGGTGAAAGTGTCGTATCGATGGCCACTCCCAATGCGTATGGTCTTTAAAGAATATCTCAAAAAGAGAAGGCGAGGTGGTCTCCGGGGTGGACGGCGAAGGTGGATTGCCGCACATTGTCAACATAGGTCGACCCCCACGATAACGAGCCATTTCTCGAGACACCTATTTCTTTGGCAATTTGAAAAACTTGACATTTGATAAAAAAAGATTTTAGTGCGTGGACTTGACTATGCAGTCTTTGGCATACACAGTATTGCTTCATATCCACGCGACTCATGTGCATTATGTCATTAGTTAAGTCATACCCCGATCATATTTCACACTAGTTATGTCATTTTTGTGGCCATACTACCATAAATTTTGTTAGAAGGGAACATAAGCAAATATAGCAAGACTTTAACAAGATTTCCCGCAAATTACGTAATTTTTGTAAGGAAATGAGCAAAAGCAAGAAAAGGAAGAACTTTTATGTGAATTCGATTCATTCTTCATTACAAGCTTTTATAATACATGTATTGTATAATAAAGGAAGAATATAAATAAAATAGAATATTTACAGTCCTAATTGGTCTTTGTACATGACTAAGGTAAGTAATCCGTACCAATCAATCAAATATACCAGCATATCTTCCAATATTCCCCCTTAAGCTAATGTCTTGTGTATATCCAAGACACACAACTTACTGAGTAGATATGCATGTTGCCTTTGACATAAGGCATTGGTGAAGATCTCCGCCGGATATTTCGATGTATTGATTCCACTCATTTTAATTATTCCCTTCTGGATCTTTTCATGAGTAAAATGGTAATTAACTTCTACATCCTTCGTTCTCTCATGAAGCACTGATTTACTGACAGTTTAAGAGCTACATCATTGTCATAGAGTAGGGTAGTTGGTCCCCTAACATTTATACCAAGATCTGACAAAAGACATTGCAATCAAACTATTTCACTAGTGGTTTTAGCCATGGCCATGTATTCTATAATGATACAGTTGGTTGCTTTTTCATCTTCCAGGATAATAAGGATTTTTCAAATTTGATGCAAAATCTAGTTATCAATCTTCGGCTCATTGGACATGTAGCATAATCGGTATCACAATATGTTGTCATTTTCATATTGCACTACCTTGAAAAAAGAATTTCCAACCCTGGACATTTCTTCAAGTATTTTACTACTTTTAGAGCAGCTGCCATGTGAGAATGCTTGGGCTGATGCATGAACTAGCTAAGCAACTGTAAAGCCAAACAAATATCTGGCGTAGTCATGGTAAGATAAATCAACTTACCTATTAGCCGTTGATAACTAGAAGAATCCTCAAGTAATGGGTCTTCTACTTGTGAAGATGATCCCTCATCATATTTTGTCGTGGTAAGTTTGAGGTTTTGTTCAATTGGAATAACTGCTGGCTTACAACCAGATAATCCTGCAAAAGATACTATTTTCAAAATAAACTTTCGTTGGTTGAGAGAAATTATTAACTCCGAGTGAGTAATTTCAATCTCAAGAAAGTATTTCGGTGCTTTCAAATCCTTGATATGAAAGGTGAAATGCAAGTATGTCTTCAAATAATGACAGCCATATCATTTCCCATAATGATAATGTCATCCACGTAAATCATTAGATGGATTTGTGACATACCTTTTGCCAACATGAATAAGGCATAATCATGCTTGGACTGTTTGAAATTTGCATCAATGAGGGCATTTCTAAACTTTGCATTCCATTGTTGTCACGCCTGTTTGAGGCCATAGAGGGATTTGCGGAGACGACACACTTTGGACTCCCATTGTCTCCGTAAATCGGGAGGAAACTCCATGTAGATTTCCTAATCGAGATTGCCATGTAGGAAGACATTATGGACATCCATCTGATGTAAAGCTAAAGACTAGTCACGGCAAGCAACAACTGATAAGAAAGAACGAACTGTTACATCTTTTGCCACATGCGAGAAAATTTCATGATAATCAAAACCTTCCCGTTGTGCGAATCCTTTGGCCACCAAACGTGCCTTGAATCATTCCACGAACCCATCAGCCTTGTAATTGATTTTGTATACCCATTTACATTCAATTGCTTTGCGATGTAATGGAAGAGGCACGATGTCCCATGTGTGATTTTCTATCAAGGCTTTTAATTCATCCTCCATTGCCTTTTGCCAATGTGGATCCCGTATTGCCTCATGATAAGAAAATGGCTCGTGCGTCTCAGAAATACGACTAACATAACATTTATACTCCGGAGATAGCTGATTGAAGGAAACATATGAAGAGATCGGATGACGAATACCTGAAGAGTTGCATGAATTGCATATATTATCTGAAGTCTAGGTTGGTGGTTTGATAGTTCAACCTAATCGCCATGGCACAAAAGGAGCATGTGGAGAAGATGAGATGTCAGCCTGTATAATCTCTGAAGAAATATCCGCATCATGTGTGTCTCCCAAAGGTTGAGTAGGATCATCATTATATGCCTCACCATACATGGGAGCAACTTCAGTATCAATGGGGGGAGTATGAGTAGGCAATGGTGTTGGCACTGCAATATGATACATAGGAGCTGACTGATCTTCGTCATATAAGAACTTCTCATTCAAGAGAGACTCAGATGATCCGGAGGCAGAGGCTATAACCTTGAATGGAAAAATATCTTCATGAAAAACATCATGGCTGACCAGAAAAGTCCCTGTATAAAGATCATAAAGCCTATATCCCTTATGCAGCATTGGGTATCCCATTAATATGCACTTCCGAGCCCGTGGATCCAACTTACTTCGTAGTCCCACAGTGATAACATAACAAAGACAACCAAATACTTGAAGATGATCCACAATAGGTTTTTTTATATATGAAAAAGTAGCTCGAAAGGACTCCTACCATCAAGAACTCTATTTACGGTACATGGCTGTGATTATACAATCGCCCCAAAAAGTCTCAGGAATAGATGCTTGGAATTTTAGGGCATATGAAACTTCAAGGACATGACGGTGTTTTCTCTTAATAACCCCATTCTGTTAGGGTGTGTAAATACAAGTGCTTTCATGGACTATCCCAAGTGAAGAAAGAAAAGATTCACATTCTGGATTTAAAAACTCATTCCTATTGTCTGTTTGAATATTTTGAACATATTTGTCGAATTTATTTTTTTCGACTAGGATAACACTGGTCCTTTGGATTGCATGAGAAACAACCATGTTGCACGTGAGTAATCATCCATAATTGTTAGAAAGAATCGAGATTCATCATGATTTGTGGCATAATAAGGACCCTAGACATTTATATGGATAAGAGCCTAATGACTACTGGTACGAGTTTGACTCGATAGAAAAGGGAGTCTGGATTGTTTTGCTAATGGACATTTTGCACGATCATGACAGAGAATAGTAGAATTGTGCCCAAGCCTTTGGTAAAGAATACAAATTTTATTCTTAGTATTGTCATTACAAAAATGCAGTCCTTTGTAAGGAACAAAAGGAAAATCTAAATCATTGGAAAGATTGGTCCAAACTTTTCTGTGTATTCCATTCATTCTTCATTACAAGCTTTTCTAATACATGTCTTGTATAATAAATGAAGAATATAAATAAAATCGAATATTTACATTCCTAATTGGTCTCTGTACATGACTAAGGTAAGTAATCCACACCAATCAATCAAATATTCCATCATATCTTCCAACAATTTAAAAGGTAACGTTACATTATGGAGGTTTGCATGTGTTCTTGGTTTGAAGCATCTTGTGGGTAACAGTGACGCTCTTCCTGTAATGCTAATTAACTTTATGATTTCAACTCTGGCAACTCTTCTTGATAATTGAGATGGATGTACGATAATAAAAACGCGGGTGATTCGAAGTTAAGCATTAAGAAAAGCTTAACACATCTCGTGGATTAATTCATTTTGTTTTTTTGTAACTACAACGGCATCAAATTTCACCTAAATTAACGACTCTCTGATCCTTTCTTCTTCTTTTCTCCGATCTTGTTCCAACATTTGCCGGACTTCATCACCTTCGTTGAGTTAGCGAACCATCGCCACAATCGAAAGTGTAAACGATTTTCTTTTTAGCCAATTTAGATTGGTTTTGATCTTTATCTACATACCTGAAAGTTCATCTGTGATCAGCCAATAACTTGATGGTTTCTATCTTCGATGTCTCTCAAGAGACACCAAAATTGTCTCTTAGACAACTATAGTTTATGTTCACAATAGGTGCTTTCGTAGAGGAGCCCCAGTTGAGTTATCTTTCCTCGAGCAACATCCTAACAAGTGCTTTGATATGTCGACCATTATGACCCAACGGTTATGAACAATCGATTATTCCGAGTCCGTCGAAGTGATTTGGACCGAACAATTTTATTGGATGATACTGATGTACAACATCTTCATTGAACTGTTATGTGCTCTTTAATTTTTGAATTCTTTTCTTGTCCATCAACGAGACAAAGAAAGCAACAATTCTCATCTCAAAAGTGGTACTGGAACACTGTTGATGAATCAAGGCTTGCAAAAGTTTATTTTTCTATTGAAGTCATGTCCTATATTTTAGGAGATAGTGGTGTTCGGTTTTTTAATGTTTCAAGTTTATCTTTAGAGTTTGAGTAACTGTTTTTCAGTTATTTGCTGATCATGAGATCATGCTAAAGTGTATGCAACGTGTGTTGCTTTTAGTTGGTACTTAAGACAATTTCCAGAATTAATGAAGTATGCAATTTTCCCTTCCATTGCTTTATTTTTACCGTGTACTCTGGTTTTCTTGCTGCTGTAAATTCTTCTGTTTAGTATAGAAACAATATTTGGTATCAGAGCTCTCTTGATCTTAAGGGGTTGTGAGTGACTTGTGAGATTGAGTGAGAAGTGTGCTTCCATTCATAAAAAGCTTAAAGGCTAGATGGAGGCAGGTTCAAGTGGTTTTTTTAGCAATGACTGCACCAGTGTTTGACGGAGAAAATTATCAAGCCTGGGCAATTAGAATGCAAGTTTATCTAGAGGGTTGTGATTTTTGGGAAGTTGTGGAACAAGACTATAAGGTTGATCCCCTTCCCGACAATCTAACCATCAACCAAATCAAGTTTCACAAGGAAGGAAAAAAATAAGGTCTTGTTTATATGCTGTTGTCTCACCCGCTATTTTCAGCAGAGTTATGGCTTGTGAATCAGCAAAAGCTATATGGGATTTCCTCAAGGCTGAATTTCAAGGAGATGAGAGGATTAGAAGCACGAAAGCACTAAATCTGATCACGGAGTTCGAAAGGCTGAAGATGAAAGAGTCTGAGACAATCAAGGAGTATTCGGATAAGCTGGTAAGCATTGCGAATCAGGCAAAGATCTTAGACACTGATCTTTCTGACAATAGATTGGTGCAGAAAATTCTTGTCACCTTGCTAGAGAGATTTGAGGCAACCATTGCCTCTTTGGAGAACATCAAGGATCTGTCTCAGATCAAGTTGGCAGAATTGCTTAGTGCTTTGCAAGCACAAGAGCAGAGGAGATTTATAAGGCATAAGGAAAACACAGAAAGAGCTTTTCTAGCCAAAGATCAGTAGAACGTAGAAGGAAAGGTCAGAAAATGGAAAGGGAAGAAAGAGCATGTCAGTAGTAGTTCAGAAACTGTTGTGGGAGAGAGCAGTGCATGCAGTTTTAAGAACTCTTGGGGAAAGCATCCTCCATATAAGCACTGTGGAAAGAGAAACCATCCACAATTTAGGTGTTGGAAGAGGCCGGATGTAAGGTGCAAAAAGTGTAAAAAAAAAAGGACACATCGAAAAGTTATGCAAAGAGAGGAGAAATTAGCAACAAGGTGAGGTACGAGAAGCCTGATTGGATGTCTTATGTATCTTACTGCAACTAGGTTAGGCATCTTATTTTCAGTAAGTATCTTGTCTTGATTTTTAAATTGTGCAAGTAAGTTGCATATGATAGCTGCTAAAAGAGTGCTAAGATATTTGAAAGGAACTCCATCATTTGGGATAAAGTTTAGCAAAGTTCAAGAATTCAAGTTGTTGGGGTATTCGGACAGTGATTGGACAAAATCAGAGGATGATATGAAGAGCACCACATGATATTGTTTCACGTTTGGATTAGCCTATTTCTCTTGGTGTTCAAAGAAGCAAGAAATAGTAGCTCAATCAACTGCAGAAGTTGAATTCATTGCAGCTACAACAGCTGTAAATCAGACGTTATGGTTAAAAAAGCTGATGAATGATATGCATTTAGAGCAAGAGGAAAGCATAGAGATTCTTGTAGACAATCAAGCTGCTCTGGCCATCTCACAGAATCCAGTGTTTCATGGAAGAACAAAGCATTTTAAGATCAAGTATTACTTCTTGAGGGAAGTGCAGAATGCTGGAGAAGTAAAACTGCTGTACTGTAGTTCAGAGAATCAAATTGCAGATATATTCACTAAATTGTTTCATGTTGGTCTGTTTGAACTTCTTAGGGAAAAGTTGGGAGTGTGCAGCACTTGATCCAGGAGGAAAATGTTGATGAATCAAGGCTTGCACCAGTTTATTTTTTCAGTTGAAGTCATGTCATATGTTTTAGGAGATAGCGGTGTTCAGTCTTTTAATGTTTCAAGTCTATCTTTAGAGTTTTAGTAACTGTTTTTCAGTTGTTTGCTGATCATGAGATCATGCTAAAGTGTATGCAACGTTTGCTGTTTTTAGTTGGTACTTAAGACAATTTCCAGAATTAATGGAATATGCAGTTTTCCCTTCCATTGCTCTGTTTTTACTGTGTACTCTGGTTTTCTTGCTGCTGTAAATTTTCCTGTTCAGCATAGAAACAACAAACACCAACAATCCATGAAGAACGAATCTTGACTAATCTGCAGATCCTCTATCGCCATTGTTCACCAGGAATTCATCATTATCTCTGCTATTGCCGGGGCGTGTGGTATCTGGAAGTGGTCGGTCAACCCATGATGAGCCATCAGAAACCAGACATGGGTTATGAGCTCGCCACCCCGCCGCATCTGCTGAGCATGATCCCTTGCTTTGCACTTGCTAGCCGCGTAGATCAGCATTTCCGCCCACACCTTGCTGATCAGCTCCCATTTTGTAAGCTCAGCTGGGATGCACTCCAGCTCCAACGCCAGCCGGCGCCCATTGAACAGCACGTACTTGACTTTGTCGTCCTTCGTCACGCTCAGATTGAATTTGGTCTTCACTTGGCCGCGCAATACGTCACAAGCCTCTTCGATCTTGGGATCGTATACTCTCCTCTTTCCGGGGTCTCCTTCCGATATGTCGGGCATGTGCTCTCTCCTATTGTGCCCACGAGAAGGCCTTTCCGGAGTGGATTTACGCAAGGTGAGATACTTCTTGGTCTCTTTATAAATGTCTCGGAACCTGATGCTTCCAATTCCGACGGGCAACATGGAAGGATACATTACTAGGAGATATAGCATGTACCGAGACAAGTGCAAACTCATCAAGGAGGTGAACTTAACGTGAGTCTGATTATTCCTTTCTAGCTCTTTATCACTGTTCGTTTCGTTACCGGGGAAATAGCAGAGCTCCGTAGCTATGTGCCAGACTAGGATGCTCATGTCGAAGTCCAGCTCGATGCTCCATTTTAACTGATTTAGCTTGTGTGTGCTTAACGCGCGGCCTCCCCTGTCAATCCACGAGGAGGGAAGTTTCTGCACGTCCCTCGCTTCCTTCTCTGTAATCGTCGTCAGAACTAGTTTTCTGACATATGCGGTCACATCCTCACGGCCTTGGTCCAGAAACTTCACTGCCATCTCGTCAACGTGCAATAGCTTAAGGAATCTCCACCACAAGGAATCGTTTTTTCTGAAGGAGCAGCTCATTAGGCTGTATTGACCCATGGAATGGGACCACCTGCGCCTTTTCGACAGTGGTCGGAACCGGTTGATGATTTTAAAGAAGGTTGATGGCTTGTTCTTTATGAGCCAACACGCGACCCGGTCGGAGGAAAGAATGTGACATAGTGCGTATAACTCAAGGAAAAAGGCTGCTCCTAGCAACAGGAAGGTCAAGCCTACATCCGGGTTCGAATATCGCTTGACGCTAAAACAGAAGAGCACCAGAGCAACACAGATCAAGAATAAGATGGCGAGTCTACAAATAATGCCCCAGTACAGATAGACCGCCTTCGCCTTCGTGTAGAAATTGTCGTAGATTAGTCCCAGTTCGATTTCAATGACTTTAAATGCTTCATCGGGCTCGCTGCTCAATATCGACCGGCAAGTGTCACGTTCCTCCAAGCTGAACAAGTGATCCGCAAAAAGGCGCTGACTGGTGTTGACCAAGTTGCAAGCCGCTAGCAGTGCGCCCACCTCGCGCTTGTATTTTTGGTCCTTGCTGGAACTCAGATCCTTAGAAGGAAGATTAGCGATCACATTATCAATGGTAGTCACTGCATCATTCCGTACCTCAATGACTTGATGAGGCACGACATTGTAACCCTCAGCCCCCTTCAACTCGCATTCCTCCAAAATCTTGTTGGAATACTTCCGGCGGGGTTGGGACTCAGCGAGGGAGTCCTTGAAGTGCTCGTCACTGGCGGCACGGAGGACCCAAACCCTCTCACCGTACTTCCAGAAACCTGAGAGCAGTATTAGAATGGCGAGGACGGATAGGCCAGGACGACTCCACGCCATTCCCAGGACATAAACTGTCAAGCCAGTCTGGTTCGCCAGCGTCAGCGAGTGCCTGAGCCAGAGCTCGTTGTCTTCCATCGCATAGGCGCTGATCGTGTCAGGCCCCCCCAAGTGCAGCAGCAGAAATGGCGCCCAAAAAGCGCTTAGCTCTGCGTGCGGGTCCACCTTGCTCACCAACTTGTCAGCATTGATTTGCCCAATCATGTTGGAGATCATGCCAAGCGCATAGATCGCAACTGAATCGGCCAATAGGTAGGCAGACCACGTGACCACCCTGATATAAGCGCGCGGGATGTACTTGCGGCGTTCGCCGAGACAAATGAGGATGATTTGGAGGGCGAGGCTCAAGAAGACTGCACCTCTCAGCTCCCACTCCTTCCAGACTTCGCTCGAAGAGGAAGGCTCCTCTGAAAGCCTCCGCGCCCTCATAAGGACCAAGCCGGTAACAACTGTGAGACATGTTGCCGACAGAAAAATAAGCCGACGTCAAATCCTTCAGTGGTGAAAACTAAATGCCGAATAGAGAGACAGGAAGTAATGACTCAAGCAAGAAACATGGCAAAGCTTTCGCCGCCTATAGCGGTAATTAGAGGGCGATGTGCCAGTCTTATCAGCAAAATGTTACTTTAGCAATGCGAAGAAGGCATATAAACCGTGAATGATTGAACACTAAGCTAATGTGAACATTTTCCTTAAGCTTACTCAAAAGTATCATCACGTTAACCGCGTTCAGTCAACACTGATCTGTGACATACCAATCGTTAGCATGGTCTGCGGCTGAATACGCTGCCCTTGATGGACGGATGGTGTGTTCCTTCCCCCTCAAACTGTGCCTTCTCGAGCGATATATACACACACACAGACAAAGACAGAGAGAGGCACCAAGAGCGTCGAGGGCATGCGGCGGTGACGTCAAGGAACTAGCGTCAGAGGCCACACTGATTGTAATTACGTAGCCTGGGTGCCCTGCGTCATATGAAAACCACGGAAGGCTTTGTTTATTAGTTAATGAATTTTCACCTACCTCTACCGCCACATCATTCCTTCCAGCACCCACCCGAATAAAGTGGGGACTTATAATGTTCTTTCTATCCTTTATTTCTTCACGTCGCTCGTTACTTGAACTACCCCCACAAAATATTCGTCTTGCTCCTCGTAGACTTCTCATGAAAGACACATGTCCCCTCTTCTTCCCTTCTCTTCTTAATAATCAGAATAATTTTGTTCACAATAATCAATGTCATCTTCCTCGAAACGTAGTTTACAGTCTTCGCTAAAAGTCATCGTCATATTCTGCTCTTCTGCTGTCTTCTTCATCTGATTGCTCCTCTTAATTTTCATCCTGCTCGCGCTCAAGAACTTGAGAGACAGGGGTATGTGTAGGAGGCAGTAGGAATAATGACACAAGTGGTCTTTAAATTTTGGCCTAATGTGTAATGTGATTTCTTAACTTTAACTCGATGTGCAATATAATCCATAAATAGTTGAACAATTTCATAAAATTCAGAAAATAAATTGAACATGCACAAAGAGTTTGAAGATCACATTGAATAAATTAAAAGTTCAAGGACCATATTACACATTGAGTTAAAGTCTTTGGATCACAATAGGATAAAGTTTAAGGATCATCTATGTGATTATTCGTAAACAGTACGACAACCAATTTCCAAAAGTGGGTAAGTTATCAAAGTGATTTGTTCTGAAACCTTTTGAAAAATGTAAGAGCAACTGATAGCTTCATCTACAAAAATGTTGGTTTTGCAAATGAAGTTGGCAAATAACGATAGACAACTTCAACAAATAATGGATAAGTTATTAGAATAGTCGATAATCTGAAATCCATTGAATAAACGTTCATAAGTGACTAAATAAGAGACTAGTGGGTAATATTATTTAGAAAAGGTCGGTGGGTAACTTAATTAGAGTGGGTAATTCGATATACCAGTCAACAAATATAATAGAAGTTAGCAAGTAATTAGAAAAGCTGGTAATTGGAAATCAATCAAATAATATACGTTGGTAAGCGGTCCAAATGATAGCTGATAACAAAAAATTAATAGGTAACTTTGTCACAGCAAAGTTGCTAGCTCACTTAAGTTGAAGATGGTATTTATATGAAAGTTAGTAACCTTAATACATAGGTAAACTACACCGAGATAAAAGTTGCTAATATAGTTGAACCATTGGTAAGATAATCATAGATAATGTTAATTTAACATAAATGCTCAATTTTACCCAACAAGGAAAGAAGATTAGAAAAGTCCTAAAACTATTGCATTGATGTCAATTTAGTTGTAAACATTTTGATAGTGCAAATTCAATAATTTTGGCTAATTTTGATTTAGTATTTTTTATGGTATCGCCAATGCTCACATGAATAAGTTTTAATAATATTTTAATCTTTCAATTTTTATTATTCTCAATTTTCTATATTTGTTCTTTTTTTCTTCTTCTTCTTTTGCTAGTGATTAGCCACTACCCTAGTCTCGCTTGGGCGAGGGTTGCTTTCGCCCAACATGAGTGAGGGCGAGCCCTAATAAGGGCTCTCCTTGCCAAATCTAGCAAGGTCACCTTGGTCTGGGCAAAGGCCAATCTTGCTACATCTAGTGAAGGGAAGTCGACCCTCACCTAATCAGGCCTCGCTCATGTTAGGTGATAATGACCTTGCTTGGAAAATAATAATAATAAAAGTTATAAGAAATAAAAAAATATATATTAAAATATCATTAATATCTGTTCACGTTAATGCCAACAATGCCACATAAATCAGTTGGCGTCCATGTTAGTAATAATATGTGGTCAAAATTAGTCGGAATGACTAAATTGATGTTAATTTAAAATGGTCTGAATTGACATTAATGCAATATGTTTAAGATTTCTTGACACTTTTCCCTGCCTAACAAGATACCGTGTGACAGCTCATTTTTGGGCATTTTAGGGACTTAAATTTAAGAATTTTAGACTTCCGTTTGTACCTCTTGGACCCCAAGAATCCCGCTGACGAAACCGCAAAAATTCGTTTCGGGGCGGTTCCTCAAACTTTTGGGAATTTCAAAGAAATCCACCAATTTCTCAAATTTCTTCAATTTAGCCCATGGTCAACCCTTTTTCCTCTCTCACGTGCGTTGACTCGGGCCCACCCTGTTACTGTGTTTTTCTCCATTGTTGCTGTGGTCTTCCACTTTTGGCTACGGTTCGGTGAGCTGCTGACGGAGCTGCTTGCCGCCCAACTGCAATCAAGGCCAATTCAGGTGATCGGTGGCTACCCATTGCCGTCCAATGCCACCAATCAAC
Organism: Melaleuca alternifolia; assembly: GCA_019926035.1. Lineage (NCBI taxonomy): Eukaryota > Viridiplantae > Streptophyta > Magnoliopsida > Myrtales > Myrtaceae > Melaleuca > Melaleuca alternifolia. The sequence goes on along the minus strand of JAGKPW010002577.1, from coordinate 5,619 downwards.
GACTGACGCCTCCACACAGCAACCAAACCATGGAGACAGTCCAAGTGGTGGGGCAAGGGGTTCGATTAGGAAAAAAAAAAAGGGGAGACGGGGGAGGCCCCTATTTTTGGCGGACTGGAGGAACCACGCCGGCAAGGGGAGGATTGGCCGCGCCCAGCCATGCCGTCGACCCCCTGGAGACCCTGGACGCTCCTTGGCTCTTCCACAACCTCCTAGCCGTCGTCGTCGCTGCCCGGAAGCCAAAACAGACCCAGACGTGCCGTTCCCCTGTTCTGTGACGCGGAGGCTGCTCGCCGTTGCCGTGAACAACTCACGCCATGCGAGCTGCCACGCCGCCGCCGGACTCGCCCTCAGCTCGTCCAGCGCCTCGCCGTTCAGCCTCGCCCTCAGCTCGAACAACAACCAGCCGCTGGATCTCCAGCTCGGCTCGGGTAGAACCCGAGGCTCCCTCCTCGCGCCGTCAAGCCATCGTCGCCCCTCACGCCGTCCATGACCATCCGCCACGCCGTCCACGCCGTCGCAGCTCCTCCCTCAGCTCACGCGACCTTCAACTTGCGCCCTCAGCTCGCAAGAGGGGAGTCCCCAGCTCGCCTGTGCCTCCCTCTGCTCAGGTTCGAAGAACAGAAGCTGCAAATAGCTTATGTGGGCCTAAATCAACCACTGTGGGCCTTGATCCGGCCCATCTGATAGCCGTACGTCCGGTCCACTCACCCCAGCTCAAGTCAACCCACCAATTAGCTCGCCGGAATCTTTGCCGGAATTGTCGCTGGAGTTTCGCCGAAGGAGCCGTCATCGCCATTTAATTGGATAAAAAGCTTGGATTTAGGTGAGTTTGCTCCCTAACTCCTAATTAGGGCGGTTAATTGCCCTAGTAGTATAATTTTTGGGTGATTGGACTTGTTTGTTGGTTAATTAGGAGATTAGAGCTTATTTAGAGACTTTCATTTAAATAGGGGTGATTTCGTTATTTTGGTTATGTAAGGGTCGACTTGTGTAATTGGTTAGTTGAAGGATCATTTGGCAAATTAATAAGTTGAGATACGTGGGTTATTGGTTATTGAGGTGCGAGTTTGTAAGTTTGAGGAATTAGAGACAATTTACTAATTTTGGTCCAATTAGGCCGAAGTTAGGGAATTAAGTGTAAATTGATAAATCTAGTAGGCTGAGAAAACAATGGCCAATTTAATTAGTTTCTTAAATTTTTTAATTAGCAGATGGTAGAAAAATTGGAAACTCGGAATATTTTGGGGGCGACATATTGATTTTGTCCTATTATAGCCTAATTAGAGTTTTTAGGGGCAAAAATGTAATTTGGAAATTTGAGGGCAAAAATGTAAATTTGGCAGTTTAGAGAAAAATGTGTGAAACGTTGGCTGTGATGGTGTCAAATAATTATTAGTGAGGGATTGGATTGACATTCGAGTAATTACGAGTATTTACTTCGTTTTTGCTTAATTTAGTGATTAAGTTACATAATTTAGGAAATTCGCAATATTCTGGAATCGATTCTAGAAATTGCGTGATTGGCTAAGTGGCTACCAATTAAGGCGATGTCACCCGTAGTTGATCGAATCGAACATTCTGGATTCGATATAAGGACCCGGGTGAATCCTTAATTAGTAGGTTCAAGCAGTCGATATCGGATATTTTGAAAAATTATCTCAAATTGCTTATGTTTTATTTGTGGATGTCTAATTAATATTGTTGATTGTTCGATTGATTGAGAATGATTTATTAACTGCGAGTGGATATTGATTGTTTTAATAATGGAATTTATTTATTTAATTCTTGGCGTCGATTATAATTTACTTTACGTTAGATTTTCTTAGAAATTGATATTGTGTCAATTAAATTGATTTATTTGGAGAATAATCTATCATGAGGGGTTAGAGACATGACAAGATCACCGGTTGTGAGACGTGATGACTAAATTAATTATCAGGATAGGGCCCTAGAGTGAATATCCACCTAATTAAGAAGTAGGGGGCAAACTCGATGAGTTTATCTCATCTTAAAGTTATTTGTACAGGTCCTAACATTGCAGCTCCTTTTCGAGGATCAGGTGAAGCAGGAGGAGCACCCAGATGATAATAGTTATTTAAATTATTTTTTATTAGGAGGATTTTGGTTAAGGAAATTGTTTTTCCGAATTATCTTTTAGTTGAATAAATGAATAATGTTGACCCTTTGGATACGTTTTAGATATTTGATTAGTTATTGGAGTTAATGTAATAATTACGATACCTTAGGATTTTGGTCGGGTTTTATTTAATACATTCCGCTGCATTTCTTTATGCATTAATTTTGTATTCTTGGTTAATATAATTAATCATCGATAACACTTGGGATTATTGAATGTTTTGTTGACTAGTGAGGACCGTCTTCGGGGACTGTCATATGCTCGAGCGCGGGGCGTGACATACCGGCTCCATTTGGTTCAGCATTTCAAAGCTACTTTAGGGGTGTAAAGGACTTTGGCCAAATGCTGGATCGTTTGATTCGGCATTTGGCCAACTTTTTGGAGATGCAATTGCATCTCCAATGCCCTTTTTTAGGCCTTTAGGCCAATGCATTTTCGGGATGCAAGTTTATAAATAAATATATTTATAAAAATTATGTAAATTACAAGTATATAATTTATGAAACTTGCATTATGAAAATGTTAATATATTTTATAAATATATATTACTATTTAAAATTATAATTAAAATATATTTTATCAATATATATTTTAGAGTAATGTTTCCTTTCATAAATTTTCATAATTTCTTTCCTTTAATATCAATTTTTAATTTATAAATTACATTACTCTAAACATGTAAATATATATATATATATATATATGTCAATTTTTTTTTCAATTTCAAACAAATTAAAGTTAAGAAATTTAAAAAAATTGGTTAAATCAAACAACTTTCCAAATATACTTTTACCAAACAACATTTCCTCAAAGTTGCATTTCAATACACTTTTCAATTGCAATTTACCAAACATCATTTGTATTTCACCAAATCTCGTCAAGCTAAAGTCATTTGCATTTTCTCAATGACTTTCACGAAATACTGAACCAAACGCACCCGGTGCTTATCCTACATCTTAGTGCACTCCTCCTGGTATAGAAATAATAGGTGTGAAATAAGATGAAATCTTGTTGGATGTAATGGAGCAGTCTATTGTGAACTTATATGAGTAATGATAGAAACAAATACAGTTTTTTTGGCCTAGCCGAATAAAACACAAAAACAGAAATTAGGAAGAGAAGGAAAGAGAAGAGGGTATTTCACTTAATTAACCGAAAAAGAAAGGAAAAGAGAGAGTGTTAAAGCCAAAATCTAGTTGGAAATAGCGTTGCCCTAAGATAAAGAGGATCTCCTCTCTTTAAGGGATCACAATCTTTTTTTTTTCCTTCTAAAATATCCTCAGTTATTCATTTTACAAATATTATATCAATTAAAAAATATACAAATTAATAATTTTATCTCATCTCCAACATATTTCAATTTCAAACTATGAATCTTTTCTATTTTTAAACAACCTTAAAAAACAAATGTTGAGGTTTTTCCAATTTACATATATGTACGAATGTATCACATTAGGTTAGTAATTTCTTTCTAAAGTATTACAGTTTAAACTTTGCAAAATATGTGTGCACTTTTTCTAGTAATAACAACAACAAAGACATTTGCCCCTACTTACTCATGGGTAGCTCGGACTTCGTTGAAGTCTTGAGTTCGATTTCCTAAGGAAGCGCCTGTGATTTAAGTGAGAGGCTATGGCTATGGGTTGTTGTGATAATCTCTCCAAGAAATAATCGAGGTGCGCGCAAACTGGCCCGGACATCTCGATTATTAAAAAAAAAAGACATTTGCCCCTTAACTGTCATCGAATCTTGCACAATAATTAACACATGCATGAAATGGCTCAAGAAATAATTTGTCCTCATCGTGACAGTTCATGAAAGCGCAATAACATGGCAAAGATCAGAACTTGGAAACTTGAAATAAACAGAGACCAGAAAGTCGTTTTAAGAGCAATTCATATTCTATTTTTTCCTTAATGCTCAAACTATTATTAACATCTTAATTCTCCTCGTATCTTGCATGAAATTTACATCTGTATGAAGTGGCTCAAGAAATAGTTTGTTCATGTCGCACAGGTTCATGAAAACCCAAGAATGAGGCAAAAGTCAAAATTTAGAAACTCGAAATGAAACCAGAAAGACTTTCCGTAGAAGAATTCACATTCGATTAATAAAGAACAATCAATTAATCAATCTCATTTGTTACTTCTCTTTCCTCTCTATGCTCAAAGACATTGGCCTCCTAATTGTCCGCTAATCTCTTTGAATAATCTCAACACATCTATGAAGTGGCTAGTTTGTCCTCATTGTGCTGGTTCATAGAAGTCCAATAACACGGTAAAGATCAGAGCTTGCAAACTCGAAATAAAAAAAGACTATAGTCTATTCTTAGATCAATTCACATTCTATTCATAAAGAATAACCAATTATCCAATTTGCATTTTTTTCTTTTTTCTTAATACTCAATGATATTTGCCTCTTACTTCTCCTTAAGTCCGCATCCTAATGTCAACGCATGTATCAAATGGCTCAAGAAATTATCTCTTCTCATAGAAGTCCAATAACGTGGCAAAGTTCAGAGCTTGGAAATTTGGAATAAACAAAGACCAGTAAATCTTCTCTTAGATCAATCCGTATTCTATTCACAAAGAACAGCCAAACAATCTAATTGTACTTTTTTTTTTTCTTAAGACTCAATGATATTCACCTCCTAGTTGTCCTCGAATCTCGCACCGATCTTTCAACGTCCTTGTCTAGGGAGTTCATGAAAGCCTCGAAACTTTCGAAAGGTCAGAATTCGGAAACTTGGAATAAACAAAGACGGGAAAGTCTTTTTCCAAGTCAATTCGCATCCTATTCACAAAGAATAACCAATCAATTAAAGTCAACTGTATCAGTCATTTTCTTAATGCTAGAATCCTGTAGAATTTTTAACATATGAACAAAGTGGCTCAAGAAATAGTTTGTCCTTGTCGTGGGGATTCATGCAAGGCCACGAACATGGCAAAGGTCAGAACTTAATAACTCGAATAAAATGTTTATTTTACATGAATTTATATTCAAGTACTCTTCCGGGAACAATAGGGGCAACGATTAGTTAGACATGAGAAATAAATTAACAGCTCAAAAAAATTGGAAAAGAGAAGTTTGATGGTATAAACTTTGAAAACAAATAATTGCCCTCGTTATCGTGGGGGTCGACCCATGTTGACAATGTGCGGCAATCCACCTTCCTCGTCCACCGCCCGGAGACCACCTCACCTCCTCTTTTTGAGATATTCACTAAAGACCATACGCGGTACGACACTTTCACCAAGTAAAATCGTCAAAAGGGTGCTCAAATCTGAGCCAATCAATATGTCTATTTAAATTCATATTCACTTAAAAGTTTAAATAAAAAGTAATAGATTAATATATTAGTTGATCCACAGCACATAAATTTTTGGATGTGGGAATACTACTCACGCGTGTATTCAACAACCTGCGCCTCACATTTGAGCTCCCTTGGCTCCCCCTCAATTCAATTATCCTTCTGCACC
>JAGKPW010002576.1:0-43966 GCA_019926035.1 Melaleuca alternifolia | reverse complement strand
AAATGTTTTGTTAAAGAGATTTGATATGTGAAATGACTTTTGTTTCAGTATTGTGATTGTGAAAGATGTGGTTGGTGATGGATTGTGCTCAGTATCTCTGTGAACCCGTTGGGTTTTGTAAATGTGCGCATATTATTCTAGGATATCGTTGTGGGCTGAGCTATCGGCATTGTAGGTGGAGATTTAGCCAAGGGGGAATCTTGGTCATCTAGTCATGGGGCGTTATTCATGACCATGGTTGATATCTGAGCATGAGGTTAGTCGATGGAACTAACCGTTAGTATGCGATCGATGAGATTAATCAATGGATTCGACCATTGAATTTATTCAAGACTAGTGGTCCTTAGTCTTGAAATGATTTGTGCTTGATTTTCAAGGGTATTGAACTAGGTTTTGAAGTTATGGTCATATTTTAAATTATGCATAGTGTCTGTTTGATCAGTTTAGAAGAAATGTATTACTCAAGTGAACTATTGTTTTTCAGGTGACTTAAGAACCTGCTCATAGGGCGAGAGAGTGTATGTGCCGCGACTTTTGGGTATTGGGATTTTTGGTATGAGCTATTTTGAGTTTAGGGTTACTATTAATAGTAATGGCGAACTCTGATATTGTAATTAGACATTCTTTTATCATATATATATGTGTGTGAGTATATATTGATATAAGGTCGAATTTGGTTGTTTGAGGTTGCGTCTCTTAATAAGAGGGACGGCCGTGTCATATCCTCCTATGATTGAGTTGGGGTGATGAGACTTTTCAAATGACAACCGTGATAATTGAATCAACCTCATTCCAAAGTTACATTTTGGTCTGCGTTAGTTGACAGACAAAGGATACACATTTTCCCTCATAAATGGAGTTGAATGATTAATTAGTATCGTTGGAGATGATTTGGGGAGATTCTTCGTAACTCCTTGGATCCTAATTTTCCCTAACAATAGATTTGTGGCATTAAAAGTCAAGGTTGAAGGGTCCATTTCACCTCATGGTTCACCTTCAGTGATCCAAACGGGGGTGGACCTTGTTGATTTGTGTTTATATGTGCGTGTTATACGTTTTGCTTTGTCATTTTATGGCCCTTTTAATAGCAATTGTTGACGGACGAGCAAACACGTTTCTTCCTAAATGGGGTTGAATAGTTAATTATTGTTCTGTAAGTGATAGTTAGGAGATATCTCCTTTTGCTTTGCTTTGTCATTTTGTTCCCCCTTCTTTTTTTTTTCTTTGGCATTTGTTGACGAACAGGGGCGCAAGACTTTCCTCCTAAATCGGGTTAAATGGTTAATTAATTCCATTACAAATTGTCTAGAGATTTTCCGCATCATTGTGCAATATCATTAAAAATTGTCCATGTCAACGTCGATCATCGCGGCATATAAGACAACCGGTGTCCAAATCAACCGTTTCTATCCAAAATTGGCATAATGGAGTGAATTGACATAATTGCAAAAGTTGAGGACTCGATTGCCAAAGAAAAAAAGTTTATGACTAAATTAGTACAATTACAATAGACATAAGATTTTTTTTGATAATTCTTCTGGAAAATACTTATTATGGACGTGTGTACTTTATAGCTTTGGTTGTTTAGACATCAACTTGTGCATAACCATAACTTCTGATTTGGTGGGTATATGTTTATTCTTCCTGCTTTCTTAGTGAAGTTAATAACATGTAATGGGCATCCATTAGTCTTCGTACTTGTTTCCTTTAATGATTATTTGAGAATTACATGCCCTGGCTTTTTTTTTTCTTTTATTTATGCTAAATATGTTGTCCACTATAATGATTAAATTTCCGGTAATATAGGGGAAACACCCAACATTATGTACTTCGAACCCATTCGGGCCGATCATGTAGTTTGACGCATGGGTCGCCATTTTCATCCGTTTGGATTCCACATAGACTGAACCTTCTTCAGACCTAAGTCCTGGTTTTGAATTGTGAACATGTCAGACAGTGAGCCACAAAATCCTTGTCTGTGAATGATGTTGCTCATTGTGTTGAACATGATGAAAAACTTAGGTTGATGAATGTTCTATAGTCTGACGAAATAATTCCAAGTCATTGACAAAAGAACACTTTCTGCAAATCTTAGGAAATCAGGTAATCCCTGAACTATAGGGTGAAAAATCTCTGATCAATGTACATCCCACCCATTTGATATAGTTGCGGCTCAATTTTAACTATGTTGTGAAATGTTAACTTTTATGTTTGATTATACACCATATATGTTTTAAGTGACAACACTAGCTAAGTGAGGCAGCTGCTTAAAAGTGCCATGAGATGTTCGCCACATATCTTAAAAAAGTCGCGTCTGGTTCCTACATAGCTAAAATTGTTGTGGGAAAGTTAAATCTCATTGTAGTTATTGTTGACATCCGATCATATAGTTGGCCTAGGCTAGTCCACCTATCATCAGAATTTTTTCAAATATAATGCAACACCAAAGAGGTGTTGACTTGACAACAAAAGAGTTTTCTTTTGAATTCAAATCTTGCTACAAACACTCTAAGAGTAAAATCATGAATGTCGCTACATGGGAGAGTTGCAACCTTAGGACTGCCCAGAAATATGGAATAGTTGAGGTGCGAGAAAGTAGAAAAATTACTTTTCTAAACTTATTGCAATTGTGCTAATTAAGTCATAAATCTTTCAATATTGCTAATTAAGATATAAACATCTTGACAATTTACGACATCAAAAATGCTAAACTATATCCATTACAATATATTTACCCTGAACTCTTTTGCGACATCAAAAATTCCAAATGAGTATTGGGGTTCTTGTGCCTAAACACAAAGTTTCTAGTCTAAGCGTCGATATCTCCTCATTTTTTAAATGAGTTTTGATTGTTTAAAGAATCATTTTCCTGAATTTGAGCTTAAGTAGGAAAATAGTTTTTGTTGAATCATTTTTCTATGCGATCCAAATGTCAAAAAATATTTTATGTGAAATGAACAAAGCCTGAAGATGCGTATCGTCATTGTTAGGCTTGAGCCCATTTATGTCCTGCCATCTCACTTGTCAAAGGCTTGTTAAGAAAATGCCTTCTTTTAATTCCAGACTCGACTTTCCTTTACACATGGAAAAAGCTAACCTTAAAGATGGCCATTTAATTACGCTGTCTAGGCACACTCATGTACGCTGTTCCTGTTGTTCCGTCTTCTTAACCAAAAAGTTTGAAGACATCATATTATTGAAATCAAGTCCGTGAAAGAAGTGTCAATTCGTTCCCGTTTCAAGTTAATCATGTCGTACCATGTCTAGGTTAGGTTTCTCTCGTTATGCTGCTGCCGTGTCACGGATCAAGATTTTGTCACCTCTATCACCAGGCCTTCCGACCTTTTTCTTTTCTTGTCCTGAACAAGTCCATCCGGAAGGGTTCATCGAAGCTCTCATGCTTAATCTTGGTGTTCTTGCCTAAGCCGCCAGCTTTGTCGGGTTCGAAAAGGCCCTCCCGCGGTACTCGTAGTTATCGATGCTTGGGAAATTTGACAATGACAAAGTCATTTCTGAGCTCAATAAGCATGGAATTTTGAGCTCGACATACTAAGGTGTTAAAACATACGCTTGTTCTTGTATATAATCACAGTATGCATCCATTGCAAACAACTATATGCATAAAAACTATGTTAGCAGAGAAATTAACCCCCGGTCTACAGAAAGAGCCCCACTTACATGTGAACATTCTGCTACGGGAAACTGCATTTTTTACATTTGTTATGCCGCAACTAAGGATAGTCGCTCTTAGGAAAAGAAGTGTATTTTGACAAATTCCAAAGTTTGCAGTCTCCATTGTCCCGAGCTTTACAAACTGATCAGCACAAGCTCTGATCTATGCTTGAATGTTTAGTACCATTAGGTTGCGTTTGGTAGTCCAAATTTGAGTCTGAATGGGATAACAAATTATCATATGCGGTATTTGGTGACATTTTTGGGACCAGATGAACCTGGATAAATCCAAATAAAATGCCAAATAAGAAGTTTGACCTAAGGGGTAGGATAAACCCCGATTTGATATAAAATTTGAAAAACGACTTATGAATTAGTATCCGTAATTATTAGTTGTCGTGAGAAAGTGTTGAGGATAATTTAGGAGCTCACAAAGAAGTGAAAAGAAGAACCGCTTAGACCTGAGAATTTAGTTAACAAGTGTCTCTGTTAGGCACTAATTATTAAGTAATTAATTCAGGAAATTTTGCAATTTCCAAGCATTGATTGTCCCGTGCTATGCATAATCACTATTTTGGAAAAGTGAGTTACCCCTCAATTGGTATTCTTAACAAGTCTCCCGAGGCATTCATTGATAAGACTCTTGACTTAGAAAATACATCTTTACCGTCAAGATATGATGGGTCCTTTATAAATCAAATTAGATAAAGACTTTTGATACAGAAGATTTCAAGTCAAATGGTTCCTCCAAACATCAATTCAACCCTCTCGCGGAGAAAATGGACAGCTAACGTACTCCTAGGGGGTCACATGGGGACAATGCCGGGTATACCTAAAGAAAAGACAAATTAATTTATGCTCACAATGCTAGAGATATATATTATGATGGATATACAAAATTGAAGTATGCAAAAAATTGCATGTCATTTATTCTTACATGAGTCGCTTTTCTCCTTAGTTAAAAAGGGCGTCAGCGTTCAAGATGGATCTTGATAACTCTGGACGACTTTGACGCTCCTTCTCTCAAGAGACCCTTCGGCGTGCGATTACATATAGGATTTTGATCCATTCGCGACGCATTCATCTATCCATAGCCGACAAAGATAGTTACTAGAAGGAGATATATGGCAGGAGGGGCGGGTGATCAGGGAGATTCGAAATCGACCGGGCGAACCACGCAGAGCGAAAGAGAGGAGGGATGGCCTTCCCTCGTTTCTCTCGCCTTCGTGAGACGAGCAACCGCGCCGGCTGACGCTGCCTCCATCGACCTCAAGGATTGGCGTCGAGGAGTCTACGAAGGACTGCTTTTCGAGGACAATAAAAAGGCAAAGACCCAGATAATGATCTCCAATTCTCTCTAACTCTTCTGACCGTGCATCATCTTCTGATATATATCCTCTTGAGTGTTGATTGTATGCAGAAGTTTTGGGTCGACGAGAAGCTCCACAAGAACTGCTTGCTGGTGCTTCCGAAGGCAATGTAAGTAGAAAGAACAAAATTTACGGTATATCTCCGCGCTTCACTAATTTAGTTGTTCGTGCTCACCGTTCGTCCGCCGCCTTCCATGATTTAGCCTAAACGCCAGCCTCGTGTTAACCGCACGATTGCGCGATACTGATTGCAGACCTTCTCGTCGTTCAGTTTTGGCGGCGAAGTCGACATACTGGTCCCCGGGCTGCTGCGGCTGTCCTGGTTATACATCGAAGGAAGCTTCCATACGAATGCGCTGTCCCCTAAGACCACGTACGAGGTCTCGTTCGAGGTTTACCTCCGGAGGAGCAGCACCTCATGGCCGCTTCCCGTGAACCTCGAGCTCCATCTACCCGACGGGAGCAAACTGATAAGCACGGAGAGTCTTGCGAACAAGCCAAGGGAGAAATGGATCAAGCTCCGCGTGGGCAAGTTCGTGATGGACCCGAAGAACGTGGGTAAAATGCATTTTTACCTGCAAGAGATGTGCCAGATTTACAAATCCGGCCTCGTCCTCAAGGGCCTCCATGTGGAACCCAAGGATTAAGCATCGACTGCAGTGCGGTGCAAAGCGCCGGGATTTGCCGGCTAAGTTGTTTGATTGAATAAAATCGGACACATGTATGCCTCATTCTGATTTCTTCTAATGGGTTAATTATCGCTCTTCTATTTCATGCATTGTTCTTTCAATTGGTTGGCAAACTAGAAGGCGTATTCAAGTAAGTCTCTTATTCTCATCCTGCTAATTTCTGAAACACTTGGTAGTTATCATCGCCCCATGGGATTCATGTTCACACCATTGATTGCTTAGCTAGGATAGTTGCACGGACAAGGCCATGAAGCCCAATTGTGTCTTTTTAGTCTCACAGAAGTTCAGAGATCATAGAATTGGAACCTCAATAACTTAACAGCCTCACGCATTGACTCAGAGCCAATACCGTATGGTTTATATAAGAAGTGGATGTTCTTTTCGAGAAGTACTCGAAGAAGAGCTACACGTGAAGAAGATCCAACATATGAAGAGAAAGAGGATGTTCGTGCCGTACGAGAAGTCTTTGCTTTTGGGGCTTGAACACGCGATGCTGTAAGTTTCACATCTAAGTTATGGGTTTGGGCTTAATCTAAATGCGAGAAACACTCGAGCATGTGAGAGATTATAAACTTTGATTCTTCGATTATAATGGATTATTTGTTGTTGGCTCTTCCTATGAATGTAGTGCCGATAATCGGATCGAACCACGTAAATCTTTGGCATCCTTATTATTCCTCATATATTTCTTTGGTATTTTCGTATTGACTTAATTTGCAAGATCCAATTCCTTTCCGCATTAAAATTTTACATCAATGGTGTTAAAAAAGAGATACAAGGGTAGGTCGATCTAGAGAATCTTTGTTATATAACATATAGATGCTTGCACCACATGATATAGCGAAGAGATGTCACTCATTCTTAAGCCCTCTCACTCCATTTGAACGGGACTAGCACAACTAACCTCTGAGGAGATCACAATAAGTCTCGTATCAGTAATGTTTTATTGGAGTCGTAAATGTCATTCATTGAGATTGCGAATGTTCAAGGGTGATAAGCCGATAATCGCAATCCAAAGGATAGCAAAATAATTATCCAGCCACGTACTTATCCAAGATGTGCATGTTTCAATTGACAGAATATTAAAACTATCACGGGAGAGTTAGGTCTCATTTGCGAAATTATCAAAATTCAATGTAAAATTTACAATAGCAAACAAACAATAAGGACATACTGGATCTCGTCCGGGTCCGTCGGATCCATCATTGCTTATTCGACTTGCTTGTTTGTTCATTTCAAAATCATGGCATGACACTTTGTGCTTCATGGTTGATCGACTAAGATGTCACATGATGCTCGAGCACATATATATTGCTCTACCTTTCACCGGCCCTTAAGACCAAGCTTAATACTTTTCATTTAAGTAGAATTTTTAAATAACTATGATTCTTGAAATACGAAAAGAAAATGTTTAGCAAATTTCCTGTCATTTCCCACAATTAAGAGAACCGTTCACATTTCTGAAAATTACCTCGGAGCTTTGGGTTTGCATGGTAACGTTTCTGTTTCTCTCAATTTATGTTCTTTTGTTCTCTAGAACAAAAAAAGAACAGAAATCCGTTTGGTAACGCAGACTTGTTTTTCTGTTCCCTAAAACAAAAAGTTAGTCCGTGAATAGTTTTGAAACAATAAAAAAAGAGTAGCTTCTTGTTTCCGAGAACAATTTCTAAAAATAAGTTAATTTTATTTTTTATTTTTCTTTTATTCCTCTCTCTTGCCGCGGCCACCTCTGGCCGTCACCTGACTGCTATTGCCCAATTGCCACCACTCGACTGGCGGCAGCGGTCGCTCGACCGCCACACGACTCTCGCCAGTGGCGGTTGGTGATGGTTCGGCAGCGATCGGCGGCATTCGGTCGTCCATGAGCAAAAAATAAAAAAATAAAAAGAACAAAAAATTATAAATTGTACCAAACACATTTTATTCTTTTTTTTTTAAAATTTCAAGAACAGAAATTTTGTATAATTACTAAATGCCTTATTTTACTTAGAAACTATTCGATGGAGTAGAAAATAAAAAGAAATATTTCTCAAAAGAAATTATTTTTCGAATTATAAGCGTTACCATTTGCACCCTTAGTGAAATTTTTTAACCTTAGCCGAATAGACTAGTGAAGTGAAACACCGGGTAATCAAGTCCGCGGGTAAAAAAGAAAATCAAATTGCGTGGTGAAAGACAATCCGTCGATTAATTTGCAGATGACGGCGCCGTTATGCTCGCTTTCTCTTTCCATAGATGACGGGGCTTCTAGGCATGATTGTGATAACTTCAACTGATCCTGTTATGGGACTATAGAGGATCTCAATCTATATCAATAATAATCTAAGCATTAGATTTATCTTGATTGATTCTACGTACATCTTGCAGTTAAATGATTTTGAACTCTTGGACGCCAACTTCTCAGTCTGTTGCTGTGAAGTTGATTTGGTAGATGTGTGCATGCGAATAGGGTAGCAACATCAATGATGCTGCCCCAAACGAGTGGCGCATCTTGATGTCGATCTGTCATACAAATTTGCAGAGATCGCCGCCAAAGTTTGGCTCCTTCTTCATCGGAGAATGAGCCAGTGGCGGCGGCTCCGTCGTCGACGTTGGAAGAGTCGATGCTAACTCGGAGGACAGTGAATGCAAAGTGGCCAGATATGCCAGCGCTCGGAGGTCCAATCCGAGCTCACGATTTGGATGTTCTTATCCGAAGCTGTCCCCCTCATAAGGAATTGGTTTACTCGACCCATGTCGAGAACGTTGACATTTTAGCTCGTGATGTGTGATAAGTTCCACTACATCATATCGATGATTAATTTGGTTTCCATCTGTATGAGTAGAATGGCATTTACTCAATTGAAAACAACTACAGTGGTCTTTGTTTAACAAGAAAGGACGAGTGCACTTGCGGCATCAACGTCATTGTATTGCTTTATCCGGGTCAACCTCACGATGACGAACCGCTTCTCAAACCACCTCCATTTACTTGGCAATATATAATGGAACACTAGACATGAGAATGAGATAAAGATTTAGGACGTTGACTTTTCAGTACGTGACGATTTTGGCACATCAAATTGATAATTGACTTGATTTTTGTCTTTATGAGTAGAATGGCTTTGACTTAATTAAGAAAAACACCATAGTGGTCTTTGTTTAACAATAAAATATTAGGTGCGAAGCGACATCAACATCATTGTATATCTTTATCCAGGTCATCCCCACAATGACCAACCATTTCTGGTACCAACTTGATTTCTCTGGCAATATTTAATGGAACACTAGACATGTATACGAGATAAAAATTTAGTTTGACTTTTTAGCGTGGGAGGTGTGATGATTCGGGTACATCACACTGATGACTAATTTGGTTTTTGTCTTTACTAATGGAATGATACAGCCTCAATTAAGAAACAACTCCAATGGTCTTCTGGTTAACAAGAAAGAATTATGTGCACAAGTGGCATCAACGTCATTTTATTGCTTCATCCTAGTTGTTAAGGTACACTTGTGAGCTATATTAAAAAAGTTAACTTATGATATACTGGTGCAGAAGGATAGTTGAATTGAGGGGAGCTAAGAGAGCTCAAATGTGAGGGGCATTGTTGTTGACATACACGCAAGAGTTGTATTCCCACATCCAAAAATTAATGTGCTGTGGATCAATTAATATATTGTAATTGGTCTATTACTCGTTAATTTAAACTTTTAAGTGAATATGAATTCAACTAGACATATTGATTAGCTCGGATTTGAGCACCCTTTCAACGATTTCACTTGGTGAAAGTGTCGTATCGATGGCCACTCCCAATGCGTATGGTCTTTAAAGAATATCTCAAAAAGAGAAGGCGAGGTGGTCTCCGGGGTGGACGGCGAAGGTGGATTGCCGCACATTGTCAACATAGGTCGACCCCCACGATAACGAGCCATTTCTCGAGACACCTATTTCTTTGGCAATTTGAAAAACTTGACATTTGATAAAAAAAGATTTTAGTGCGTGGACTTGACTATGCAGTCTTTGGCATACACAGTATTGCTTCATATCCACGCGACTCATGTGCATTATGTCATTAGTTAAGTCATACCCCGATCATATTTCACACTAGTTATGTCATTTTTGTGGCCATACTACCATAAATTTTGTTAGAAGGGAACATAAGCAAATATAGCAAGACTTTAACAAGATTTCCCGCAAATTACGTAATTTTTGTAAGGAAATGAGCAAAAGCAAGAAAAGGAAGAACTTTTATGTGAATTCGATTCATTCTTCATTACAAGCTTTTATAATACATGTATTGTATAATAAAGGAAGAATATAAATAAAATAGAATATTTACAGTCCTAATTGGTCTTTGTACATGACTAAGGTAAGTAATCCGTACCAATCAATCAAATATACCAGCATATCTTCCAATATTCCCCCTTAAGCTAATGTCTTGTGTATATCCAAGACACACAACTTACTGAGTAGATATGCATGTTGCCTTTGACATAAGGCATTGGTGAAGATCTCCGCCGGATATTTCGATGTATTGATTCCACTCATTTTAATTATTCCCTTCTGGATCTTTTCATGAGTAAAATGGTAATTAACTTCTACATCCTTCGTTCTCTCATGAAGCACTGATTTACTGACAGTTTAAGAGCTACATCATTGTCATAGAGTAGGGTAGTTGGTCCCCTAACATTTATACCAAGATCTGACAAAAGACATTGCAATCAAACTATTTCACTAGTGGTTTTAGCCATGGCCATGTATTCTATAATGATACAGTTGGTTGCTTTTTCATCTTCCAGGATAATAAGGATTTTTCAAATTTGATGCAAAATCTAGTTATCAATCTTCGGCTCATTGGACATGTAGCATAATCGGTATCACAATATGTTGTCATTTTCATATTGCACTACCTTGAAAAAAGAATTTCCAACCCTGGACATTTCTTCAAGTATTTTACTACTTTTAGAGCAGCTGCCATGTGAGAATGCTTGGGCTGATGCATGAACTAGCTAAGCAACTGTAAAGCCAAACAAATATCTGGCGTAGTCATGGTAAGATAAATCAACTTACCTATTAGCCGTTGATAACTAGAAGAATCCTCAAGTAATGGGTCTTCTACTTGTGAAGATGATCCCTCATCATATTTTGTCGTGGTAAGTTTGAGGTTTTGTTCAATTGGAATAACTGCTGGCTTACAACCAGATAATCCTGCAAAAGATACTATTTTCAAAATAAACTTTCGTTGGTTGAGAGAAATTATTAACTCCGAGTGAGTAATTTCAATCTCAAGAAAGTATTTCGGTGCTTTCAAATCCTTGATATGAAAGGTGAAATGCAAGTATGTCTTCAAATAATGACAGCCATATCATTTCCCATAATGATAATGTCATCCACGTAAATCATTAGATGGATTTGTGACATACCTTTTGCCAACATGAATAAGGCATAATCATGCTTGGACTGTTTGAAATTTGCATCAATGAGGGCATTTCTAAACTTTGCATTCCATTGTTGTCACGCCTGTTTGAGGCCATAGAGGGATTTGCGGAGACGACACACTTTGGACTCCCATTGTCTCCGTAAATCGGGAGGAAACTCCATGTAGATTTCCTAATCGAGATTGCCATGTAGGAAGACATTATGGACATCCATCTGATGTAAAGCTAAAGACTAGTCACGGCAAGCAACAACTGATAAGAAAGAACGAACTGTTACATCTTTTGCCACATGCGAGAAAATTTCATGATAATCAAAACCTTCCCGTTGTGCGAATCCTTTGGCCACCAAACGTGCCTTGAATCATTCCACGAACCCATCAGCCTTGTAATTGATTTTGTATACCCATTTACATTCAATTGCTTTGCGATGTAATGGAAGAGGCACGATGTCCCATGTGTGATTTTCTATCAAGGCTTTTAATTCATCCTCCATTGCCTTTTGCCAATGTGGATCCCGTATTGCCTCATGATAAGAAAATGGCTCGTGCGTCTCAGAAATACGACTAACATAACATTTATACTCCGGAGATAGCTGATTGAAGGAAACATATGAAGAGATCGGATGACGAATACCTGAAGAGTTGCATGAATTGCATATATTATCTGAAGTCTAGGTTGGTGGTTTGATAGTTCAACCTAATCGCCATGGCACAAAAGGAGCATGTGGAGAAGATGAGATGTCAGCCTGTATAATCTCTGAAGAAATATCCGCATCATGTGTGTCTCCCAAAGGTTGAGTAGGATCATCATTATATGCCTCACCATACATGGGAGCAACTTCAGTATCAATGGGGGGAGTATGAGTAGGCAATGGTGTTGGCACTGCAATATGATACATAGGAGCTGACTGATCTTCGTCATATAAGAACTTCTCATTCAAGAGAGACTCAGATGATCCGGAGGCAGAGGCTATAACCTTGAATGGAAAAATATCTTCATGAAAAACATCATGGCTGACCAGAAAAGTCCCTGTATAAAGATCATAAAGCCTATATCCCTTATGCAGCATTGGGTATCCCATTAATATGCACTTCCGAGCCCGTGGATCCAACTTACTTCGTAGTCCCACAGTGATAACATAACAAAGACAACCAAATACTTGAAGATGATCCACAATAGGTTTTTTTATATATGAAAAAGTAGCTCGAAAGGACTCCTACCATCAAGAACTCTATTTACGGTACATGGCTGTGATTATACAATCGCCCCAAAAAGTCTCAGGAATAGATGCTTGGAATTTTAGGGCATATGAAACTTCAAGGACATGACGGTGTTTTCTCTTAATAACCCCATTCTGTTAGGGTGTGTAAATACAAGTGCTTTCATGGACTATCCCAAGTGAAGAAAGAAAAGATTCACATTCTGGATTTAAAAACTCATTCCTATTGTCTGTTTGAATATTTTGAACATATTTGTCGAATTTATTTTTTTCGACTAGGATAACACTGGTCCTTTGGATTGCATGAGAAACAACCATGTTGCACGTGAGTAATCATCCATAATTGTTAGAAAGAATCGAGATTCATCATGATTTGTGGCATAATAAGGACCCTAGACATTTATATGGATAAGAGCCTAATGACTACTGGTACGAGTTTGACTCGATAGAAAAGGGAGTCTGGATTGTTTTGCTAATGGACATTTTGCACGATCATGACAGAGAATAGTAGAATTGTGCCCAAGCCTTTGGTAAAGAATACAAATTTTATTCTTAGTATTGTCATTACAAAAATGCAGTCCTTTGTAAGGAACAAAAGGAAAATCTAAATCATTGGAAAGATTGGTCCAAACTTTTCTGTGTATTCCATTCATTCTTCATTACAAGCTTTTCTAATACATGTCTTGTATAATAAATGAAGAATATAAATAAAATCGAATATTTACATTCCTAATTGGTCTCTGTACATGACTAAGGTAAGTAATCCACACCAATCAATCAAATATTCCATCATATCTTCCAACAATTTAAAAGGTAACGTTACATTATGGAGGTTTGCATGTGTTCTTGGTTTGAAGCATCTTGTGGGTAACAGTGACGCTCTTCCTGTAATGCTAATTAACTTTATGATTTCAACTCTGGCAACTCTTCTTGATAATTGAGATGGATGTACGATAATAAAAACGCGGGTGATTCGAAGTTAAGCATTAAGAAAAGCTTAACACATCTCGTGGATTAATTCATTTTGTTTTTTTGTAACTACAACGGCATCAAATTTCACCTAAATTAACGACTCTCTGATCCTTTCTTCTTCTTTTCTCCGATCTTGTTCCAACATTTGCCGGACTTCATCACCTTCGTTGAGTTAGCGAACCATCGCCACAATCGAAAGTGTAAACGATTTTCTTTTTAGCCAATTTAGATTGGTTTTGATCTTTATCTACATACCTGAAAGTTCATCTGTGATCAGCCAATAACTTGATGGTTTCTATCTTCGATGTCTCTCAAGAGACACCAAAATTGTCTCTTAGACAACTATAGTTTATGTTCACAATAGGTGCTTTCGTAGAGGAGCCCCAGTTGAGTTATCTTTCCTCGAGCAACATCCTAACAAGTGCTTTGATATGTCGACCATTATGACCCAACGGTTATGAACAATCGATTATTCCGAGTCCGTCGAAGTGATTTGGACCGAACAATTTTATTGGATGATACTGATGTACAACATCTTCATTGAACTGTTATGTGCTCTTTAATTTTTGAATTCTTTTCTTGTCCATCAACGAGACAAAGAAAGCAACAATTCTCATCTCAAAAGTGGTACTGGAACACTGTTGATGAATCAAGGCTTGCAAAAGTTTATTTTTCTATTGAAGTCATGTCCTATATTTTAGGAGATAGTGGTGTTCGGTTTTTTAATGTTTCAAGTTTATCTTTAGAGTTTGAGTAACTGTTTTTCAGTTATTTGCTGATCATGAGATCATGCTAAAGTGTATGCAACGTGTGTTGCTTTTAGTTGGTACTTAAGACAATTTCCAGAATTAATGAAGTATGCAATTTTCCCTTCCATTGCTTTATTTTTACCGTGTACTCTGGTTTTCTTGCTGCTGTAAATTCTTCTGTTTAGTATAGAAACAATATTTGGTATCAGAGCTCTCTTGATCTTAAGGGGTTGTGAGTGACTTGTGAGATTGAGTGAGAAGTGTGCTTCCATTCATAAAAAGCTTAAAGGCTAGATGGAGGCAGGTTCAAGTGGTTTTTTTAGCAATGACTGCACCAGTGTTTGACGGAGAAAATTATCAAGCCTGGGCAATTAGAATGCAAGTTTATCTAGAGGGTTGTGATTTTTGGGAAGTTGTGGAACAAGACTATAAGGTTGATCCCCTTCCCGACAATCTAACCATCAACCAAATCAAGTTTCACAAGGAAGGAAAAAAATAAGGTCTTGTTTATATGCTGTTGTCTCACCCGCTATTTTCAGCAGAGTTATGGCTTGTGAATCAGCAAAAGCTATATGGGATTTCCTCAAGGCTGAATTTCAAGGAGATGAGAGGATTAGAAGCACGAAAGCACTAAATCTGATCACGGAGTTCGAAAGGCTGAAGATGAAAGAGTCTGAGACAATCAAGGAGTATTCGGATAAGCTGGTAAGCATTGCGAATCAGGCAAAGATCTTAGACACTGATCTTTCTGACAATAGATTGGTGCAGAAAATTCTTGTCACCTTGCTAGAGAGATTTGAGGCAACCATTGCCTCTTTGGAGAACATCAAGGATCTGTCTCAGATCAAGTTGGCAGAATTGCTTAGTGCTTTGCAAGCACAAGAGCAGAGGAGATTTATAAGGCATAAGGAAAACACAGAAAGAGCTTTTCTAGCCAAAGATCAGTAGAACGTAGAAGGAAAGGTCAGAAAATGGAAAGGGAAGAAAGAGCATGTCAGTAGTAGTTCAGAAACTGTTGTGGGAGAGAGCAGTGCATGCAGTTTTAAGAACTCTTGGGGAAAGCATCCTCCATATAAGCACTGTGGAAAGAGAAACCATCCACAATTTAGGTGTTGGAAGAGGCCGGATGTAAGGTGCAAAAAGTGTAAAAAAAAAAGGACACATCGAAAAGTTATGCAAAGAGAGGAGAAATTAGCAACAAGGTGAGGTACGAGAAGCCTGATTGGATGTCTTATGTATCTTACTGCAACTAGGTTAGGCATCTTATTTTCAGTAAGTATCTTGTCTTGATTTTTAAATTGTGCAAGTAAGTTGCATATGATAGCTGCTAAAAGAGTGCTAAGATATTTGAAAGGAACTCCATCATTTGGGATAAAGTTTAGCAAAGTTCAAGAATTCAAGTTGTTGGGGTATTCGGACAGTGATTGGACAAAATCAGAGGATGATATGAAGAGCACCA
The DNA here is from genome assembly GCA_019926035.1 of Melaleuca alternifolia. Taxonomy (NCBI): domain Eukaryota; kingdom Viridiplantae; phylum Streptophyta; class Magnoliopsida; order Myrtales; family Myrtaceae; genus Melaleuca; species Melaleuca alternifolia. Next base: position 28,415 of record JAGKPW010002576.1, on the reverse strand, counting down.
CATGATATTGTTTCACGTTTGGATTAGCCTATTTCTCTTGGTGTTCAAAGAAGCAAGAAATAGTAGCTCAATCAACTGCAGAAGTTGAATTCATTGCAGCTACAACAGCTGTAAATCAGACGTTATGGTTAAAAAAGCTGATGAATGATATGCATTTAGAGCAAGAGGAAAGCATAGAGATTCTTGTAGACAATCAAGCTGCTCTGGCCATCTCACAGAATCCAGTGTTTCATGGAAGAACAAAGCATTTTAAGATCAAGTATTACTTCTTGAGGGAAGTGCAGAATGCTGGAGAAGTAAAACTGCTGTACTGTAGTTCAGAGAATCAAATTGCAGATATATTCACTAAATTGTTTCATGTTGGTCTGTTTGAACTTCTTAGGGAAAAGTTGGGAGTGTGCAGCACTTGATCCAGGAGGAAAATGTTGATGAATCAAGGCTTGCACCAGTTTATTTTTTCAGTTGAAGTCATGTCATATGTTTTAGGAGATAGCGGTGTTCAGTCTTTTAATGTTTCAAGTCTATCTTTAGAGTTTTAGTAACTGTTTTTCAGTTGTTTGCTGATCATGAGATCATGCTAAAGTGTATGCAACGTTTGCTGTTTTTAGTTGGTACTTAAGACAATTTCCAGAATTAATGGAATATGCAGTTTTCCCTTCCATTGCTCTGTTTTTACTGTGTACTCTGGTTTTCTTGCTGCTGTAAATTTTCCTGTTCAGCATAGAAACAACAAACACCAACAATCCATGAAGAACGAATCTTGACTAATCTGCAGATCCTCTATCGCCATTGTTCACCAGGAATTCATCATTATCTCTGCTATTGCCGGGGCGTGTGGTATCTGGAAGTGGTCGGTCAACCCATGATGAGCCATCAGAAACCAGACATGGGTTATGAGCTCGCCCCCCCGCCGCATCTGCTGAGCATGATCCCTTGCTTTGCACTTGCTAGCCGCGTAGATCAGCATTTCCGCCCACACCTTGCTGATCAGCTCCCATTTTGTAAGCTCAGCTGGGATGCACTCCAGCTCCAACGCCAGCCGGCGCCCATTGAACAGCACGTACTTGACTTTGTCGTCCTTCGTCACGCTCAGATTGAATTTGGTCTTCACTTGGCCGCGCAATACGTCACAAGCCTCTTCGATCTTGGGATCGTATACTCTCCTCTTTCCGGGGTCTCCTTCCGATATGTCGGGCATGTGCTCTCTCCTATTGTGCCCACGAGAAGGCCTTTCCGGAGTGGATTTACGCAAGGTGAGATACTTCTTGGTCTCTTTATAAATGTCTCGGAACCTGATGCTTCCAATTCCGACGGGCAACATGGAAGGATACATTACTAGGAGATATAGCATGTACCGAGACAAGTGCAAACTCATCAAGGAGGTGAACTTAACGTGAGTCTGATTATTCCTTTCTAGCTCTTTATCACTGTTCGTTTCGTTACCGGGGAAATAGCAGAGCTCCGTAGCTATGTGCCAGACTAGGATGCTCATGTCGAAGTCCAGCTCGATGCTCCATTTTAACTGATTTAGCTTGTGTGTGCTTAACGCGCGGCCTCCCCTGTCAATCCACGAGGAGGGAAGTTTCTGCACGTCCCTCGCTTCCTTCTCTGTAATCGTCGTCAGAACTAGTTTTCTGACATATGCGGTCACATCCTCACGGCCTTGGTCCAGAAACTTCACTGCCATCTCGTCAACGTGCAATAGCTTAAGGAATCTCCACCACAAGGAATCGTTTTTTCTGAAGGAGCAGCTCATTAGGCTGTATTGACCCATGGAATGGGACCACCTGCGCCTTTTCGACAGTGGTCGGAACCGGTTGATGATTTTAAAGAAGGTTGATGGCTTGTTCTTTATGAGCCAACACGCGACCCGGTCGGAGGAAAGAATGTGACATAGTGCGTATAACTCAAGGAAAAAGGCTGCTCCTAGCAACAGGAAGGTCAAGCCTACATCCGGGTTCGAATATCGCTTGACGCTAAAACAGAAGAGCACCAGAGCAACACAGATCAAGAATAAGATGGCGAGTCTACAAATAATGCCCCAGTACAGATAGACCGCCTTCGCCTTCGTGTAGAAATTGTCGTAGATTAGTCCCAGTTCGATTTCAATGACTTTAAATGCTTCATCGGGCTCGCTGCTCAATATCGACCGGCAAGTGTCACGTTCCTCCAAGCTGAACAAGTGATCCGCAAAAAGGCGCTGACTGGTGTTGACCAAGTTGCAAGCCGCTAGCAGTGCGCCCACCTCGCGCTTGTATTTTTGGTCCTTGCTGGAACTCAGATCCTTAGAAGGAAGATTAGCGATCACATTATCAATGGTAGTCACTGCATCATTCCGTACCTCAATGACTTGATGAGGCACGACATTGTAACCCTCAGCCCCCTTCAACTCGCATTCCTCCAAAATCTTGTTGGAATACTTCCGGCGGGGTTGGGACTCAGCGAGGGAGTCCTTGAAGTGCTCGTCACTGGCGGCACGGAGGACCCAAACCCTCTCACCGTACTTCCAGAAACCTGAGAGCAGTATTAGAATGGCGAGGACGGATAGGCCAGGACGACTCCACGCCATTCCCAGGACATAAACTGTCAAGCCAGTCTGGTTCGCCAGCGTCAGCGAGTGCCTGAGCCAGAGCTCGTTGTCTTCCATCGCATAGGCGCTGATCGTGTCAGGCCCCCCCAAGTGCAGCAGCAGAAATGGCGCCCAAAAAGCGCTTAGCTCTGCGTGCGGGTCCACCTTGCTCACCAACTTGTCAGCATTGATTTGCCCAATCATGTTGGAGATCATGCCAAGCGCATAGATCGCAACTGAATCGGCCAATAGGTAGGCAGACCACGTGACCACCCTGATATAAGCGCGCGGGATGTACTTGCGGCGTTCGCCGAGACAAATGAGGATGATTTGGAGGGCGAGGCTCAAGAAGACTGCACCTCTCAGCTCCCACTCCTTCCAGACTTCGCTCGAAGAGGAAGGCTCCTCTGAAAGCCTCCGCGCCCTCATAAGGACCAAGCCGGTAACAACTGTGAGACATGTTGCCGACAGAAAAATAAGCCGACGTCAAATCCTTCAGTGGTGAAAACTAAATGCCGAATAGAGAGACAGGAAGTAATGACTCAAGCAAGAAACATGGCAAAGCTTTCGCCGCCTATAGCGGTAATTAGAGGGCGATGTGCCAGTCTTATCAGCAAAATGTTACTTTAGCAATGCGAAGAAGGCATATAAACCGTGAATGATTGAACACTAAGCTAATGTGAACATTTTCCTTAAGCTTACTCAAAAGTATCATCACGTTAACCGCGTTCAGTCAACACTGATCTGTGACATACCAATCGTTAGCATGGTCTGCGGCTGAATACGCTGCCCTTGATGGACGGATGGTGTGTTCCTTCCCCCTCAAACTGTGCCTTCTCGAGCGATATATACACACACACAGACAAAGACAGAGAGAGGCACCAAGAGCGTCGAGGGCATGCGGCGGTGACGTCAAGGAACTAGCGTCAGAGGCCACACTGATTGTAATTACGTAGCCTGGGTGCCCTGCGTCATATGAAAACCACGGAAGGCTTTGTTTATTAGTTAATGAATTTTCACCTACCTCTACCGCCACATCATTCCTTCCAGCACCCACCCGAATAAAGTGGGGACTTATAATGTTCTTTCTATCCTTTATTTCTTCACGTCGCTCGTTACTTGAACTACCCCCACAAAATATTCGTCTTGCTCCTCGTAGACTTCTCATGAAAGACACATGTCCCCTCTTCTTCCCTTCTCTTCTTAATAATCAGAATAATTTTGTTCACAATAATCAATGTCATCTTCCTCGAAACGTAGTTTACAGTCTTCGCTAAAAGTCATCGTCATATTCTGCTCTTCTGCTGTCTTCTTCATCTGATTGCTCCTCTTAATTTTCATCCTGCTCGCGCTCAAGAACTTGAGAGACAGGGGTATGTGTAGGAGGCAGTAGGAATAATGACACAAGTGGTCTTTAAATTTTGGCCTAATGTGTAATGTGATTTCTTAACTTTAACTCGATGTGCAATATAATCCATAAATAGTTGAACAATTTCATAAAATTCAGAAAATAAATTGAACATGCACAAAGAGTTTGAAGATCACATTGAATAAATTAAAAGTTCAAGGACCATATTACACATTGAGTTAAAGTCTTTGGATCACAATAGGATAAAGTTTAAGGATCATCTATGTGATTATTCGTAAACAGTACGACAACCAATTTCCAAAAGTGGGTAAGTTATCAAAGTGATTTGTTCTGAAACCTTTTGAAAAATGTAAGAGCAACTGATAGCTTCATCTACAAAAATGTTGGTTTTGCAAATGAAGTTGGCAAATAACGATAGACAACTTCAACAAATAATGGATAAGTTATTAGAATAGTCGATAATCTGAAATCCATTGAATAAACGTTCATAAGTGACTAAATAAGAGACTAGTGGGTAATATTATTTAGAAAAGGTCGGTGGGTAACTTAATTAGAGTGGGTAATTCGATATACCAGTCAACAAATATAATAGAAGTTAGCAAGTAATTAGAAAAGCTGGTAATTGGAAATCAATCAAATAATATACGTTGGTAAGCGGTCCAAATGATAGCTGATAACAAAAAATTAATAGGTAACTTTGTCACAGCAAAGTTGCTAGCTCACTTAAGTTGAAGATGGTATTTATATGAAAGTTAGTAACCTTAATACATAGGTAAACTACACCGAGATAAAAGTTGCTAATATAGTTGAACCATTGGTAAGATAATCATAGATAATGTTAATTTAACATAAATGCTCAATTTTACCCAACAAGGAAAGAAGATTAGAAAAGTCCTAAAACTATTGCATTGATGTCAATTTAGTTGTAAACATTTTGATAGTGCAAATTCAATAATTTTGGCTAATTTTGATTTAGTATTTTTTATGGTATCGCCAATGCTCACATGAATAAGTTTTAATAATATTTTAATCTTTCAATTTTTATTATTCTCAATTTTCTATATTTGTTCTTTTTTTCTTCTTCTTCTTTTGCTAGTGATTAGCCACTACCCTAGTCTCGCTTGGGCGAGGGTTGCTTTCGCCCAACATGAGTGAGGGCGAGCCCTAATAAGGGCTCTCCTTGCCAAATCTAGCAAGGTCACCTTGGTCTGGGCAAAGGCCAATCTTGCTACATCTAGTGAAGGGAAGTCGACCCTCACCTAATCAGGCCTCGCTCATGTTAGGTGATAATGACCTTGCTTGGAAAATAATAATAATAAAAGTTATAAGAAATAAAAAAATATATATTAAAATATCATTAATATCTGTTCACGTTAATGCCAACAATGCCACATAAATCAGTTGGCGTCCATGTTAGTAATAATATGTGGTCAAAATTAGTCGGAATGACTAAATTGATGTTAATTTAAAATGGTCTGAATTGACATTAATGCAATATGTTTAAGATTTCTTGACACTTTTCCCTGCCTAACAAGATACCGTGTGACAGCTCATTTTTGGGCATTTTAGGGACTTAAATTTAAGAATTTTAGACTTCCGTTTGTACCTCTTGGACCCCAAGAATCCCGCTGACGAAACCGCAAAAATTCGTTTCGGGGCGGTTCCTCAAACTTTTGGGAATTTCAAAGAAATCCACCAATTTCTCAAATTTCTTCAATTTAGCCCATGGTCAACCCTTTTTCCTCTCTCACGTGCGTTGACTCGGGCCCACCCTGTTACTGTGTTTTTCTCCATTGTTGCTGTGGTCTTCCACTTTTGGCTACGGTTCGGTGAGCTGCTGACGGAGCTGCTTGCCGCCCAACTGCAATCAAGGCCAATTCAGGTGATCGGTGGCTACCCATTGCCGTCCAATGCCACCAATCAACGACTGACGCCTCCACACAGCAACCAAACCATGGAGACAGTCCAAGTGGTGGGGCAAGGGGTTCGATTAGGAAAAAAAAAAAGGGGAGACGGGGGAGGCCCCTATTTTTGGCGGACTGGAGGAACCACGCCGGCAAGGGGAGGATTGGCCGCGCCCAGCCATGCCGTCGACCCCCTGGAGACCCTGGACGCTCCTTGGCTCTTCCACAACCTCCTAGCCGTCGTCGTCGCTGCCCGGAAGCCAAAACAGACCCAGACGTGCCGTTCCCCTGTTCTGTGACGCGGAGGCTGCTCGCCGTTGCCGTGAACAACTCACGCCATGCGAGCTGCCACGCCGCCGCCGGACTCGCCCTCAGCTCGTCCAGCGCCTCGCCGTTCAGCCTCGCCCTCAGCTCGAACAACAACCAGCCGCTGGATCTCCAGCTCGGCTCGGGTAGAACCCGAGGCTCCCTCCTCGCGCCGTCAAGCCATCGTCGCCCCTCACGCCGTCCATGACCATCCGCCACGCCGTCCACGCCGTCGCAGCTCCTCCCTCAGCTCACGCGACCTTCAACTTGCGCCCTCAGCTCGCAAGAGGGGAGTCCCCAGCTCGCCTGTGCCTCCCTCTGCTCAGGTTCGAAGAACAGAAGCTGCAAATAGCTTATGTGGGCCTAAATCAACCACTGTGGGCCTTGATCCGGCCCATCTGATAGCCGTACGTCCGGTCCACTCACCCCAGCTCAAGTCAACCCACCAATTAGCTCGCCGGAATCTTTGCCGGAATTGTCGCTGGAGTTTCGCCGAAGGAGCCGTCATCGCCATTTAATTGGATAAAAAGCTTGGATTTAGGTGAGTTTGCTCCCTAACTCCTAATTAGGGCGGTTAATTGCCCTAGTAGTATAATTTTTGGGTGATTGGACTTGTTTGTTGGTTAATTAGGAGATTAGAGCTTATTTAGAGACTTTCATTTAAATAGGGGTGATTTCGTTATTTTGGTTATGTAAGGGTCGACTTGTGTAATTGGTTAGTTGAAGGATCATTTGGCAAATTAATAAGTTGAGATACGTGGGTTATTGGTTATTGAGGTGCGAGTTTGTAAGTTTGAGGAATTAGAGACAATTTACTAATTTTGGTCCAATTAGGCCGAAGTTAGGGAATTAAGTGTAAATTGATAAATCTAGTAGGCTGAGAAAACAATGGCCAATTTAATTAGTTTCTTAAATTTTTTAATTAGCAGATGGTAGAAAAATTGGAAACTCGGAATATTTTGGGGGCGACATATTGATTTTGTCCTATTATAGCCTAATTAGAGTTTTTAGGGGCAAAAATGTAATTTGGAAATTTGAGGGCAAAAATGTAAATTTGGCAGTTTAGAGAAAAATGTGTGAAACGTTGGCTGTGATGGTGTCAAATAATTATTAGTGAGGGATTGGATTGACATTCGAGTAATTACGAGTATTTACTTCGTTTTTGCTTAATTTAGTGATTAAGTTACATAATTTAGGAAATTCGCAATATTCTGGAATCGATTCTAGAAATTGCGTGATTGGCTAAGTGGCTACCAATTAAGGCGATGTCACCCGTAGTTGATCGAATCGAACATTCTGGATTCGATATAAGGACCCGGGTGAATCCTTAATTAGTAGGTTCAAGCAGTCGATATCGGATATTTTGAAAAATTATCTCAAATTGCTTATGTTTTATTTGTGGATGTCTAATTAATATTGTTGATTGTTCGATTGATTGAGAATGATTTATTAACTGCGAGTGGATATTGATTGTTTTAATAATGGAATTTATTTATTTAATTCTTGGCGTCGATTATAATTTACTTTACGTTAGATTTTCTTAGAAATTGATATTGTGTCAATTAAATTGATTTATTTGGAGAATAATCTATCATGAGGGGTTAGAGACATGACAAGATCACCGGTTGTGAGACGTGATGACTAAATTAATTATCAGGATAGGGCCCTAGAGTGAATATCCACCTAATTAAGAAGTAGGGGGCAAACTCGATGAGTTTATCTCATCTTAAAGTTATTTGTACAGGTCCTAACATTGCAGCTCCTTTTCGAGGATCAGGTGAAGCAGGAGGAGCACCCAGATGATAATAGTTATTTAAATTATTTTTTATTAGGAGGATTTTGGTTAAGGAAATTGTTTTTCCGAATTATCTTTTAGTTGAATAAATGAATAATGTTGACCCTTTGGATACGTTTTAGATATTTGATTAGTTATTGGAGTTAATGTAATAATTACGATACCTTAGGATTTTGGTCGGGTTTTATTTAATACATTCCGCTGCATTTCTTTATGCATTAATTTTGTATTCTTGGTTAATATAATTAATCATCGATAACACTTGGGATTATTGAATGTTTTGTTGACTAGTGAGGACCGTCTTCGGGGACTGTCATATGCTCGAGCGCGGGGCGTGACATACCGGCTCCATTTGGTTCAGCATTTCAAAGCTACTTTAGGGGTGTAAAGGACTTTGGCCAAATGCTGGATCGTTTGATTCGGCATTTGGCCAACTTTTTGGAGATGCAATTGCATCTCCAATGCCCTTTTTTAGGCCTTTAGGCCAATGCATTTTCGGGATGCAAGTTTATAAATAAATATATTTATAAAAATTATGTAAATTACAAGTATATAATTTATGAAACTTGCATTATGAAAATGTTAATATATTTTATAAATATATATTACTATTTAAAATTATAATTAAAATATATTTTATCAATATATATTTTAGAGTAATGTTTCCTTTCATAAATTTTCATAATTTCTTTCCTTTAATATCAATTTTTAATTTATAAATTACATTACTCTAAACATGTAAATATATATATATATATATATATGTCAATTTTTTTTTCAATTTCAAACAAATTAAAGTTAAGAAATTTAAAAAAATTGGTTAAATCAAACAACTTTCCAAATATACTTTTACCAAACAACATTTCCTCAAAGTTGCATTTCAATACACTTTTCAATTGCAATTTACCAAACATCATTTGTATTTCACCAAATCTCGTCAAGCTAAAGTCATTTGCATTTTCTCAATGACTTTCACGAAATACTGAACCAAACGCACCCGGTGCTTATCCTACATCTTAGTGCACTCCTCCTGGTATAGAAATAATAGGTGTGAAATAAGATGAAATCTTGTTGGATGTAATGGAGCAGTCTATTGTGAACTTATATGAGTAATGATAGAAACAAATACAGTTTTTTTGGCCTAGCCGAATAAAACACAAAAACAGAAATTAGGAAGAGAAGGAAAGAGAAGAGGGTATTTCACTTAATTAACCGAAAAAGAAAGGAAAAGAGAGAGTGTTAAAGCCAAAATCTAGTTGGAAATAGCGTTGCCCTAAGATAAAGAGGATCTCCTCTCTTTAAGGGATCACAATCTTTTTTTTTTCCTTCTAAAATATCCTCAGTTATTCATTTTACAAATATTATATCAATTAAAAAATATACAAATTAATAATTTTATCTCATCTCCAACATATTTCAATTTCAAACTATGAATCTTTTCTATTTTTAAACAACCTTAAAAAACAAATGTTGAGGTTTTTCCAATTTACATATATGTACGAATGTATCACATTAGGTTAGTAATTTCTTTCTAAAGTATTACAGTTTAAACTTTGCAAAATATGTGTGCACTTTTTCTAGTAATAACAACAACAAAGACATTTGCCCCTACTTACTCATGGGTAGCTCGGACTTCGTTGAAGTCTTGAGTTCGATTTCCTAAGGAAGCGCCTGTGATTTAAGTGAGAGGCTATGGCTATGGGTTGTTGTGATAATCTCTCCAAGAAATAATCGAGGTGCGCGCAAACTGGCCCGGACATCTCGATTATTAAAAAAAAAAGACATTTGCCCCTTAACTGTCATCGAATCTTGCACAATAATTAACACATGCATGAAATGGCTCAAGAAATAATTTGTCCTCATCGTGACAGTTCATGAAAGCGCAATAACATGGCAAAGATCAGAACTTGGAAACTTGAAATAAACAGAGACCAGAAAGTCGTTTTAAGAGCAATTCATATTCTATTTTTTCCTTAATGCTCAAACTATTATTAACATCTTAATTCTCCTCGTATCTTGCATGAAATTTACATCTGTATGAAGTGGCTCAAGAAATAGTTTGTTCATGTCGCACAGGTTCATGAAAACCCAAGAATGAGGCAAAAGTCAAAATTTAGAAACTCGAAATGAAACCAGAAAGACTTTCCGTAGAAGAATTCACATTCGATTAATAAAGAACAATCAATTAATCAATCTCATTTGTTACTTCTCTTTCCTCTCTATGCTCAAAGACATTGGCCTCCTAATTGTCCGCTAATCTCTTTGAATAATCTCAACACATCTATGAAGTGGCTAGTTTGTCCTCATTGTGCTGGTTCATAGAAGTCCAATAACACGGTAAAGATCAGAGCTTGCAAACTCGAAATAAAAAAAGACTATAGTCTATTCTTAGATCAATTCACATTCTATTCATAAAGAATAACCAATTATCCAATTTGCATTTTTTTCTTTTTTCTTAATACTCAATGATATTTGCCTCTTACTTCTCCTTAAGTCCGCATCCTAATGTCAACGCATGTATCAAATGGCTCAAGAAATTATCTCTTCTCATAGAAGTCCAATAACGTGGCAAAGTTCAGAGCTTGGAAATTTGGAATAAACAAAGACCAGTAAATCTTCTCTTAGATCAATCCGTATTCTATTCACAAAGAACAGCCAAACAATCTAATTGTACTTTTTTTTTTTCTTAAGACTCAATGATATTCACCTCCTAGTTGTCCTCGAATCTCGCACCGATCTTTCAACGTCCTTGTCTAGGGAGTTCATGAAAGCCTCGAAACTTTCGAAAGGTCAGAATTCGGAAACTTGGAATAAACAAAGACGGGAAAGTCTTTTTCCAAGTCAATTCGCATCCTATTCACAAAGAATAACCAATCAATTAAAGTCAACTGTATCAGTCATTTTCTTAATGCTAGAAAATACTTACCTCTGAATTGTCCTCAAATCCTGTAGAATTTTTAACATATGAACAAAGTGGCTCAAGAAATAGTTTGTCCTTGTCGTGGGGATTCATGCAAGGCCACGAACATGGCAAAGGTCAGAACTTAATAACTCGAATAAAATGTTTATTTTACATGAATTTATATTCAAGTACTCTTCCGGGAACAATAGGGGCAACGATTAGTTAGACATGAGAAATAAATTAACAGCTCAAAAAAATTGGAAAAGAGAAGTTTGATGGTATAAACTTTGAAAACAAATAATTGCCCTCGTTATCGTGGGGGTCGACCCATGTTGACAATGTGCGGCAATCCACCTTCCTCGTCCACCGCCCGGAGACCACCTCACCTCCTCTTTTTGAGATATTCACTAAAGACCATACGCGGTACGACACTTTCACCAAGTAAAATCGTCAAAAGGGTGCTCAAATCTGAGCCAATCAATATGTCTATTTAAATTCATATTCACTTAAAAGTTTAAATAAAAAGTAATAGATTAATATATTAGTTGATCCACAGCACATAAATTTTTGGATGTGGGAATACTACTCACGCGTGTATTCAACAACCTGCGCCTCACATTTGAGCTCCCTTGGCTCCCCCTCAATTCAATTATCCTTCTGCACCAGTATATCATAAGTTAACTTTTTAAATATAGCTCACAAGTGTACCTTAACAATTAGGATGAAGCAATACAATGACGTTGATGCCACTTGTGCACATAATTCTTTCTTGTTAACCAAAAGACCATTGTAGTTGTTTCTTAATTGAGGCAGTATCATTCTATTAGTAAAGACAAAAACCAAATTAGTCATCAGTGTGATGTATCCCAATCATCACACCTCGCACGCTAAAAAGTCGAACTAAATTTTTATCTCATATGCATGTCTAGTGTTCCATTAAATATTGCCAGAAAAATCAAGTTGGTACCAGAAATGGTTGGTCATTGTGGGGATGACCTGGATGAAGACATATAATGATGATGATGTCGCTTCGCACCTATTCTTTATTGTTAAACAAAGACCACCATGGTTTTTTCTTAATCAAGTCAAAGCCATTCTACTCATAAAGACAAAAATCAAGTCAATGATCAACTTGATGTGCCAAAATCATCACGTACTGAAAAGTCAACGTCCTAAATCTTTATCTTATTCACATGTCTAGTGTTCCATTAAACATTGCCAAGGAAATGGAGGTGGTTCGAGAAGCGGTTCGTCATCGTGAGGTTGACCTGGACGAAGCAATACAATGACGTTGATGCCGCAAGTGCACTCATCCTTTCTTGTTAAACAAAGACCACTGTAGTTGTTTTCAATTGAGTAAATGCCATTCTACTCATACAGATGGAAACCGAATTAATCATCGATATGATGTAGTGGAACTTATCACACATCACGAGCTAAAATGTCAACGTTCTTGACATGGGTCGAGCAAATCAATTCCTTATGAGGGGGACAGCTTCGGATAAGAACATCCAAATCGTGAGTTCGGATTGGACCTCCGAGCGCTGGCATATCTGGCCACTTTGCATCCACCGTCCTCCGAGTTAGCATCGACTCTTCCAACGTCGACGACGGAGCCGCTGCCACTGGCTCATTATCCGATAACGAAGGAGCCAAACTTTGGCGGCGATCTATGCAAACTTGTATGACAGATCGACATCAAGATGCCCCACTCGTTTGAGCAGCATGACCGATGTTACTACCCTAGTCCATGCACAAATCTACCAAATCAACTTCACAGCAACGGACTGAGAAATTGACGTCCAAGAGTAAGCCAATCCAAGAGTTCAAAATCTTTAGACTGCAAGATGTACACAAAATCAATCAAGTTAAATCCAATGCTTAGATTATTATTGATATAGAATGAGATCCGCTATAGTGCCATAATAGGATCATTTGAAGTTATCACAATCTTGCCTAGAAGCCCCTCATTTATGGAAAGAGAAAAGCGAGCATAACGGTCCCGTTATCTGCAAATTAGTCGACGGATTGTCTTTTACTGCAGAATTTAATTTTGTTATTATCCCACGAACTTGATTAGCCGGTGTTTCACTTCACTAGTCTATTCAGAGAGAAGGCTGAGGTAATTTTTTCGAGTAAAGCTCTGAGATAATTTTCGTAACTGCGAACGGTTCTTTTCAGAAAGAAGGCTGAGGAAATTTGCTAAACAAATTTTTATTATATATTTCATGACTCATAATTATTTAAAATTCTACGTGAAGGAAAAGCATTTAGCATCATGATACACCCTATTCAATCAACCATGAAGCATAAAGCATCATAAATATAATTTTCGAAATGAGCAAACCAGCAAATCGAAGAATCAACGATGGGGATAAGGGTCATAACTTGTATGCAATATTCACTTTAGTGCCAAAACTTTCATTCGGATTACTTTTTTTTTATGATGACTGATGAATTTACCACGACGATTTGCAATCACACATTCAATTGTAACTGAATCAACACATGTACTAAATCACGTGCACTTAGAGTAAAGATGATGAGGGAACTAATTAAAGTGGCCTCAAATCATATTCTACTTTTTTTTTTCCTTTTCTTCTTTGGTCTTCTTTTTCTCCTCTTCCCCTTTCTTCCTCCTACTTTTCCTTATTTTTGGCCTCAACTTCCTCTAGCCCATGTCTCTTCAGCCTTGACATCGACGCCCTTGACCGGCATTGACTGCCGTCTAGCTTTTCCGGCGACGTTTTTAAACCACCGATCCAATTATAACTAAATCAACACATTGCCTTTACTTACTAGCTTCCTCCTTTCTTAGAAGATTTCGAGATAGCCAGTCGCACATTCTTCCTTGTTCTTGCTAAGAGCTGATTTGCCCACTTCTCTTTCCTGTTAAATGTCTGCCCGTGGGCATCTTCCTGCTACTAGTGATTCACTATGCATTCTATCCATGGCTCGCGGCGATATGCTCTTGCCGTAATTGGAGAAAACCAGGTCAATAGCGCTATTACCTTATTCTTTCAAAGCCCTTAGTCTTGCAAGAGACCATTCCCTCAAAGTCGATGCTTCTGATTCACTTCATCTGCACCTTCTTGCTAAAAAAAAAAAAGAAGGCTAGGTTACTTTGAAAGTAGGAATCTTTCTTCTAGGCAGGCAAAGTAGAAGAGAATAGGTAATAGGCTCCAGAGAGGAGACTGTGGCACTTTCGGATCAATGATTAGCTTTTTCTCTTTCTGCGACTATTGAAGCACATTAGCATCAGTAGACGATCTGCGGCATTTACTATTTCCATGCCATGGAGACAGATCTCTCGCAACTAGTTCCCTTGCTGATTTGATTCAACTCCTGAATGCCATTCTATTGTTTGCAAACGAGTGAAAGGCGGAGGAGCTAGCCCGGTCTTATTGGTCAAGAAAGCGTCGAAAGAGTGACTCTTGCGCGGGGACAGGGAAAGGGCTTGTGAAGGACCTGATTGACCTAAGGCGAGCAACTGCCAAATGACTTTCCTGTTGATTTCGCAGGACAGACAGATATTGAATTAACAGAAAGGAACTGACATCTCATCTAATAAGGAATAGGTCACGATTCCGCTCTTACTGTTAGCTCTCCTGTGGTAGTAACGGAAATCAGCTGGTCACAAGGAAATCGGATTCCAATCACAGTGAGTCAAGCCGCTTTCTTCGCTAAATTTAGGAATAAAAAAACTTTTCTGTCTTTATCCATAGATCCCTTACTCATAAACGGGTCCAAAGGAAAGCATCGCCCAAAGGAGAAGGCGGGCATTGATGGCTGTAAGTAACAGCCATCAAATGGACTAGAGGCTGAGGATGTTGTCTTCCGTCTAGCATTTATCCGCACCGCTTCATTCAGTACCCATCGACGGCTGTTCCTATCGTATGATTGGTGGGAAAACAAACTATGTTAGAACCACCGCTGCGACTATAGGACTGACTGACCAAGTAAAGTCCTCACTTTCATCCACATATAGAAAAAACGGTTCGCCACTTATATCTCTATCCTCTGATAGAGAGCGTCAGTGAAACACAAACCTTACCGTAAGTGGTCTTTTAACCTTTGCTATAGGCGCAGGTGCTACTCTTGCATGGACGGTTTCTAAAGACTGCTACCTGGGGGAGGCTCGATCAATTAAAATAAGAAGAATAGGAAATGCTAATCATTGTTACCATGCATGCACGGGGAAGAAGCTCTACTGGCTTTCAAGGTGAAAGTCGGTTCTTTCAAAGCTAGCTATTTGTATTGTAGCCGCCCTATTTTAAAAGGCTAAAAGGGCTTTTTTTTCCCCTTCCTGCGAAATACTGATGTGAACTCCCTCTTAGTGAACTACAAAGGAAATCGAATTCTTTTTACAAATGACACATAAATAAGATAGATAAATAAAAAAAAAGGCAATGCGTATTGTATGAGAGTCCTCTTTCTGAATGGAAAAGAAATTGGAATCGGTTTAGTTTAGCTTTCATTTAGAAGTGAAAAGGAAAGTATACAATCTTCATTGCCTTTTGGTACCATAGAATTCGCTCTTACAGAATACGATGTACGAATGAAGAATAGGTCAAGCCAGTACCAAGCCGGTTTCAAGCAGTCTTAAAGAAAGTGTCCAAGGCTTAGTTGGAGATAGTTTAAGAGTGAGTGGATGCTACAGAATCGGGGAAGAGAGTTCGAAGAAGACAAAGAGTAAGTGAATCGATGATCATTTTCATCGAAAAAAGATCTTATTAGCTTATTGGGAATCCTCCTAGGCTTGAATTCTGGACTGCAAACTCTTTCATCCTTCCCTATCCTTATCCCTTTAAGGCCTTACGACTGCTCTCTCTATAACCTTCCGGATACCACTCAAAATACCACCCCGAAAGCCCGTATTCGATTCGACCGGATTTTTGCGGCATATAGATAAGAAATCTTTATTTGGGGAAGCCTTCCGTGGAGTAAGGTCGATTTATTGGCACGGATAAGAGATCTCTTTTGAAGACAGTCGAAAAAGGAAAAGATATGCTTACAGTGCTAACACCAGACAAGAGTGGGGAAATCTTCCCGCTACCCCTTTCTTGCTTCTTATAGCTTACTAGCTCTGGCAGTAAGGCCCTTCGCTCACTAGTTACAGCGGATTTTCTTTCAAAGACTTGCAACTACTGTGGCAGAGATCAAAGTGAAGGAAGAAAGCCAAAAGAAAGCATCTGTTCACGAATCAGGAAAGCAGGCAAGCGTGCCTGGGCCGCTAACCGCTTCTTGCTAACAAAGAAGAGCGCACCCTCACAACAATTACACTCCCTTTTTCATGTGCACCTGACAAGCAAAGGTTCTCGGGACCGCCTTTACGCTATCAAGCAATCAATCCTCCGCATTCCCACTAAAGCACAACAAGGGGCATTGCCGCAAGAATCAAGGCCCTAAGATAATGTTAAAAGCACGCATAGACGCACTAATGCTAAGGGCTGGTGCGCATAGCCCTTTCTACTGTGGAATGAGTCCTAGGTACCTAGCCTCGATTCACGTCGCAAAGAGTATTTATTTGTCCAATGATTCCTGAAAACATGCAAAGAGCGGATAAGGCGCATCTGATCTTTCTTCTTCAGTGCCAGGCAAAAAGGAAAAGAGCTAGCAATAAGAGCAGAGCTGGGGATGAATCTATATCGACTTCCTTTTGAATAACTTGGATAACATCTTTATCCGATTATTGACATCTGAAATGAGGAAACTCCTAGTGCTCCTCCTCCTGCTCCTGCTAATGCTAGTGCTACTTTTAAAGAAAAGATTCGATACGTGAAACTCTTTATTAATTACCTATGGCATTCTCCGATCGGCCTAATCTCGTAATACATGGCTATGTCCCTGAGACTAATGAAATCAGTTCCTTCCGTCGCCTGACTTCTCTGTGAATTCAATATCTGCCTCGCCTGCGAATCCTTATCCCTATCCCTTTAAGGACGAGTCAAAGAAAGGGGCGACCGATCCATGACAGCAAGTAACACAGAAGAGAGAGAGCACAGACAACAGACCGATCGATTCAACCTATTATTGTAGAGTTTCCCGGGGAAGTATTGAATGAAAGTCATTCATGTGTACCGATTGATTTCCTTATGGTTGACTTAACAATTGGGATACTGGTTTCACCGTACAACTAATTCATTATATGCTAATTTCAGTCTACAAGGTTATCATAAAAAGATGCACTTCGTCTTAGTATTAGTGAGAATGAAATAATAACTAAATGACGTAAGAGAAAAGAGAGCCAAGAAGAGAAGTGAAACCTGATCCAGAAAGAGTCTCCGAGGACTGAATAAGAAAGCAAGTGAAAGAGCTAGATCATTCCAAGGAGCAGCTGAACAAGCCCTTTCTTTTATGATTTCTAGTTTCCTATCGGCGGAGCACTTCCATTCCTTTTCCTCGGGTAGGAAAAGAAAGAGATAACAGAACCTTTCAATAGACTCCGAAAGAAAGATCTTAGACGCTAACAAGCAAGCCAGCAAGCAAGACTGCTTGCCCTGATTCCATTCTCTTTCCTTGGGTCAATGTCAATAAGAAGGGGAGACTCCAACCACCGCACCGGTACTATAGAGATGAGCTTTTGATGTTTATGGAGAAAATCCTTTCTCTTTGATGAGCAAAGTAGACCACTTCTGGGTAGAAGCCAGAGGGATGGGCTCATTCGACTAAGATCGTTAGCGAACGAAGCATCTGAGTAGCTAAAGGAATGAAAAGAAGATGAAGCGGAGTAGGCAGAGGTCTCCGGGCATTGTAAGACTTCCTGTTCGCGGCGTCTTCGAACCCATTTAGTCATCAACAGGTAGGGTCTCTCGCTTTTCAAAAGAAACTTCTTGTTTAGTTTTCAGAAACTGGCTTTCAAAAAAAGACTGTCCTATTGGAATGGAAAGATTATCGCCCCCTAACCAATCTAAGGATTGCCTTAGAATTCATTTGGAATCCTCCTTCTCCTTGCCTAAAAAAAGCCAAGCAGTTTGTTTTTCTCAAACGCTCAAGCCCTGGTTTCAGTGACTGATAGGTATAGGTTGGAATTCGTGGATAACAAAAATGGCAGGTGGATTGAACAAAAACCGAGAGAGTTATTGCTCGACCGTGATCTGGATATTAGGATGAGGATCCCTTTGTCTAGAACCAAGACTTTAGACTCTTTGCTTTGTTATGGCATTATGAGAAAAAGGGGAAACTTTCTGTGACGTCAGCCTACCACGTCACTCGTGAAGGTGAAGTGGAACTTAGTAAGCAAGGCAAAGCATCGTGCTCAGATATTATGACTGCGTCGGCACATTCGATGGTTTATGCCTGCTATGTTTGAAGGAGATAGAAAGCGAAATCCATCTTTTCTTTTGAGAGACTGTGAAAGAGCCTTGGGCATATGGGAAGAATTGCCTCTGGCAGTTGGAGTAATATACGTATAGGTGGTGGGGATTTTTATGACTGCTTTCTTTATGTGTTTGAGAAATTGGAGATGGAAGAGCTGGAGCTATGGAGTGTGTAATAGTTTTTATTTAGTTATTGGCTCATAGGAACGCTGTAGTTCATAAGGGGAAGGGGTAGATTATCGTAATCATTTTCTTGTCCGTGCTATGGACTATATATTTCAGTTTTAAGAGGCCAAAGAGAAATCGCAAATGGTGCAAGAAGCAAGTTTCGGCAGTTCATGGAGACCTCCGCATGCCAACTGCTACAAGCTCAATGTGGATGCAAGTTTTTGGCAAAAAGACTAGAAGCAGGTGCGAGCAGGATTATTCGAAAAAATGCCAGAGAAATTTTTGTAGCTAGATTAATGCCACTTCATGGTGACACGAAGGTGTTGAGTGCAGAAGCCATGGCTCTTAGAGAAGCTCTTGATTTGTCGGCTGATTGTTGTTTTTACGATTTCATGTAATGCTAGAAACTGACTCTACTGAGTTTCAAGCAGCTGGTGGTTGGAGAGGGACTACTACAACTACAGGTTTTCTCATTCAAGAGATTATGACTAACGTCGGCAGATTTGCTATGCTAAGTCTTGACTACGTTAGTCGGAGTGCAAAGATGGCTGCATACGAGTTAGCCCACTTTGGTCGCTGTTCGAAATAGTATATTGGTTGAGGAATTCCCATCTTTTCTAGCTGATATTGTAATGCATGACATGGATCAAGAAAATCTTCGCCTTTCCCATAAAAAAATGCTAGATCATGGAAAATCCAATTTACTAAGGCATGATTACGACTACGTGAATGCATGAGCAAGGATTAATAGATACCTAATTTCATCAAAGAAAGAATCATGGAAATCACAAGGTAGTTTACTTGCTTACTTGTTAGAGTAAGGAAAATCATGCTTTAAAAAAGAAAGAACACTCGATATCAAAGACCCATAGTGAGACTCCATGGAAACCATCCTACTTGTAAACAAGGCAGAAGTTTGAGAGGCTAAGACGAAGCCCCCTCCATGATTGAAAAGAAAAGGTTGAGTTTGCACCAAAAGCCTTCTCCTAAGAAAACATAGGAGAAACTGTTGGAACGCATTACAATAGGTCCGAAGCAATATCTAGTCCAAATTGAGTGATTTTATTTAGGGATCGAAAAATTCAGCTTCTCACAATCCCAAGGGAAGGATGTTTTAACCATAGGGGTCAGAGTCGCCGTCTTGGTTTAAGCGCTCAAGCGCCTTCCTGTGCGGTACTACACCCACCACCGCCCTTGGAGGCATATAAGACAGACTACGCGCTAACAGCTTGAGCAACAAGGCGTAGCTTTGAATATGGTAGCTGACGCTAGGATTTGGGAAGAATATACATGAGAGTCGTGAGTGTGAGGAGAAAGAGCCTTCCCATTTGCTGTTCTAGACCTAGGTATGCTAGTAGCTTTTCAGCTATCACTTCCTAGATGGAGCTCTGATAGGAGACCTCTTAATGCCTTGGCTCTAAGCCGTACGTACCACCGTTCAATGCCGTCTTCAGCCGCGCAGAAACTTTATCTCGTGCTATGGCGTGCTTTTGAGCGCATTCATTGCTTTGAGGGATTGGTTGTGAGCAAGGAAGCCTTGAGTTGGGCGCGTAAGGTTAAGGGTGGTGTGGGTTTTCGATGGATAGCTTTTTCAATCTCTATCATAGGTTTGAGAGATCTGAATCTTGTGTTTATGGGCGTGTATGGATCCCCCCAGCTTTGATTGCTTTTCACCTTTTCATATAATGACATTTTTTTTATACCATTTACATTGATAGTTGTAAACAGATAGATAGTGTGCATTGATGGATAGCAATGGTAGTTAAGAGCATTCCTTTCCTAGGGCCAAGATGGTCTCTTTCTTCCTTCCCTTATTCCCGTTGCAGTTGATGGAGAAGCATTGAGCAAGGCAAGGAGTCGAGACAGTCTTAGCTACAATCTCTGCCCTTACCTGAGTATCTTCCTTATCGTCTGAAAACATAATAGTCTGTTATCGAATCGTCTCTTTTCAAGGGAATAAGAGTGAAGGAGAATGCGCGTCATCGTATTCTGAGGAGAGATCTTTTATGAAAACATTTCTTTCGAGATACGAAGAATAGCTATCTTTTACAAGCATGATCACTCCATTTAAAGGGATTCAATCCCCTAAGCCCATTTGAGGCGGACGACAAGAAGGATGTAGGAATCTCCTGTTGAGGGAGGAAATTGAGTTCCCGAAGCAAGTCAAACGTTGTTCTTTCCACTGCCGCCTTAGTGATGCATTAACTAGAGACTGAGACGCTTCAAGCATTGCTCCAGCCTATTAGTTAGTGAAAGATCAGACAAGGAAGAAATTCCTAAAACACACCTTGCTCGCTCGGCTGAACGAAGGAGCCTAAAGGACGAAAGGTATGAACGTCGGCGGAAGACAGAATAGCACTACTTTGGAAAGAGCTGATTGCTGGCGATGACTTGCCGCTCAGTCTACTTTTGATCTCATTTGATTGATTCCCCATAGGAGAAAGGATGCTTTAAGCTCTACTCTTTCTCTTCTGTCTTGCGTGACAACGACTTCAGCAGATCTTTCTTCTCTTTGTCGCTTTCTTAGTTATAAAAAAAATTCTGTTGATAAAAGCACTTTCTCTCCTCTTCACCCTTCACTTATGAGACTCGTACAAACATAGATGTTTGCCTTCTGCCATTTCTTCTCCTTTTATTCCACTTCTTCCATCCCGCTTTATACCTTCAGAGGGAAAATTTTAGATATTTAGGTTTTGACATACTATACATACAACCGAAGGGATGGATCCAATCCAAAAAACGAAGGATTTTTTTCGAGCAAGGGTTAAATTAAAGAAAACGGGATTCAAGATGCAAGTCCAATAAAAAAAGAAGTTTTGTAATCCCCCACCCGACGCAAACAAAGGGGGACTTTTTTCATCTATTTTGTATGGTATCATACATTTTGGCGGCATGGCCGAGCGGTAAGGTGGGGGACTGCAAATCCTTTTTCCCCAGTTCAAATCCGGGTGTCGCCTGATCAAGAAAAAACTCGAAATCTCTTATTTCGTTTTGCTGATATAACTCGCCGAATTTTTCCCCAGCAGAAGCAAACAAAGTAAAAGAAGGACTCTTGAGACTTGCTTGCTTGGTTCTAAACATCTTGAAGTTTGGCTCTCAAAAGCTAAAGTGCTCTAAATCCTTGCCCCTAGGATTCAAGGACAGATTATAGTGGTGGAAGGGCTCTCATATAAAGATTTATTGATTCCCTTTCACTACTAATGTAGTGTTTCATTACCGGGTCCTGAATTAGATTGGATAGTTCGACAGAAAATCTAATTCGTGGTTGTGGAAAGGGCTTAAGATACTTTCTATACAGACTCAGGAGAGTCTCTAAGTCCTCGGTATCCAATACCAATTCGATGGAAAATTGGCTTGGAAATAAAAAAAGAAATTCTTTCTTTTCATTCAATAAACCCTAGTCAAGGATGGAATAAGTGGTCCTACGATTGTTTCACAGAGACAACCCTTAGAC
The DNA here is from genome assembly GCA_019926035.1 of Melaleuca alternifolia. Taxonomy (NCBI): domain Eukaryota; kingdom Viridiplantae; phylum Streptophyta; class Magnoliopsida; order Myrtales; family Myrtaceae; genus Melaleuca; species Melaleuca alternifolia. Next base: position 6,629 of record JAGKPW010002576.1, on the reverse strand, counting down.
AGTAAGAATTAGATCAAATGGGAAATAAAAGTATGTGATAGATAACGATCTATCTTGACATTCTATTTTTCATATTTCTATACATTTTCTAAAGATAAAGACAATAAAAGATAGAATAGGTCTTATTATTCCTACATCTTAGGAAGATTGCCCTGATACTTCGAAATGGGTAACTGCGTATTTTGTTTGTGCTTAACGTTTTCCGATTCTACTAGAAAAAGAATATCCTATAAGAATTTGTTATAAGCAGATTTATTAGAGCCTTTGATCAATGGTGTTGGGTCAGAATCCCTTTTTGACTCTACACTAGTGATTCCACTATTATTAGTGAACAATAATGGAATAATTCCTTCATAGAGATAGGGGACATAATTTACATGGATATAGTAAGTCTTGCTTGGGCTGCTTTAATGGTAGTTTTTACATTTTCTCTTTCACTCGTAGTATGGGGAAGAAGTGGACTCTAGAGGTACTACTAATTGAGGTGAGGAATGAAACTGTATCGATTGTTTTATAGATCGTTTTGCAAAGCCTTTTTACTTTTTATTTTTATTAAGAGAAAAACGTTCTGTTATTATATTAAGTGGATACGTACCTTCTATGGGAAACAACATATACATAGTGGTTGTCCAAGGAGAGACTAGACATAATAAGATCTTACCTTGGCAAGTCACATATTGCGCACTTCCTTTACCAGTTTTTTTTTTTAGAAATCTTATTTATGCTATACTTAGGCTTTATTGACTCATTTCATATAATGTTTCAAGAGTTTAAATAAAATTGTGGCTTTTCTTATTCCTTTTCGAAATCCGAAGAAATTTCCAGAGAACTTCTTGGATCATCTGTTAACTGCTCAATCAATTACTTTTTCGGAATGCTAAAAGAAAATGAATCGATTTTCATTTATTAATATACTATATGCCATACCCCCCTTCGCCCATGGATTTGATTCTTTCGATGGATACAGGGATTCGTAATGAAAATAATTAGAAATATATGAATTCTAAGCGTACTATTAAGAATTGCCTTTCGATTGTTTTAGATTGATTGGAATCAAGACAAATTAAATAGATGAAGAAAAGAAATAGAATTGGGATGCTATGTACATTACATATATCAATACATATATCAAAAAGATACATATTGTAGATTAATCTATATTAAGCCTATATTCTTTATATTTTTTTACAATACAACTTGTTACATTACAATAAATTAAAATAAGAATAATAGCTAGTATGGTAGGGTAGAAGATTTATATATTTCTTTCTACCATACTATCGGATCTCATAGAATACTATACCGCTAATTCGAGTCCGCTCATTTCATTTAAGACGCGAGATTAAAATCCTTTTGATTTCTTCTATTTCTTTAATCATTGACTAAGAAAATAAGTCAAGTTTAAAAAAAATGAATCACTTGACTGACTGTTTTTACGTATATTAGTAGTCAAAAAGCAGTAGGAACTAGAATGAAGAGTGCAGTAGCAATAAATGCGAGAATATTTACTTCCATAATCTCATTGTTTTTTTTTGGAAATAACTCGGGATTGAATCCCATAAAGATGATAAATCTTTCGCCTGTAAATTCAATGGGATGAATTACATCTCGATGATATTGAATCGGATCAATATCATGAATAACAATATATGAGCTATCAAATCAATTCATCGTCGAGAATTGAATAGTATAACATAGGAAGATCTTTTATCCATACCGAATAAAAAATTGGATTCCTGATCCAACCCCTTTACTTTTCTTTTTTATTTTTATTTATCCTTCTTTTTCATTCTTGTTTTTTCTATAACCTACCGCCTTCCTTGTACAATCATCTGATGACGTATCATTTGACCGCTCTTACGTTTCCATTGGTTACAAACCCAAACAAACAATAGAAGTTTAATAGAAAATAAGGATTTAAGTACTATTTTAAAATGATTTCATTTTTGTGGAAAACAAAAAGAAATAAGTATGAAAAAAAGAAACCGAGTCTTAAGATATAAAAAAATAGAATATTCCATCACACTATTTTAGAGTTTGTTCTTTTTTCGACAGTACCCTTAAATAATAATAAATTATTCATCCCCTCTCTCCAAGGGGAGGTTGGATCTTTCTTTGGATTAAAAACGAAACGGGACGCATATATTAAAAGTTCAGTGTTCAATTTAAATGAGATAGATTGTTTCAAATTCAAACTAGGAATTGAAGTGACACAAACTCGGAACCAGAAAAGTATCTCCTTTTGTTTGAATCTAAAAAAAAAGTAAAAGTCTTCGATCAAAGTTATTATGTTAAATTCATTTTGTCTCGTAGAAGAAATGAATTCAATCTGCGTATGTGTTCCCGGTAAATAGTGGGAACTCTATTCTATTACACGGATCGGGAGCAATCGAAAAAGCCAGACCCAGTACGGTATCGGTATCTCTTTGAATCCTAAATATGATGCTACCAATAATTGTAGAAATCCACATATGTCTCTCTCCCATCAATCAGTATTGGTTGAGGTAATGGTAATGGAAATTACCTTCTTTATTTGTTTTGATGAGAAATGCGAAACGAAAATGAAAAAAAAAACATAAGAGGAATCCCCGTTGGGAATGAAATTCCGCTATTTGTACCCCTTTTCACAAAAAAATGGAGAGATTAATTAATGTATTTTTTATTGGATTGGATTCCGTCGGGACTGACGGGGGTCGAACCCGCAGCTTCCGCCTTGACAGGGCGGTGCTCTGACCGATTGAACTACAATCCCAAGAAAATGAGGTGTATAGCCTACAAATTCTTATTCTTTTTTATCATCGGATTTCATTGGAACCATTTCGTTTCGCCGTGTTGTAACAGAGACACGAATGATATAGTCTATATATATATTTATATACTATATATAGACTATATATAAATGCAGTAAACTCATAGTGGGCTAATTCATGAATTGAATCAAATGGGCCCTTTGAACTAAGCGGTAGAGTCACGCTCTTTAAACGCCCTAAGAAGCTTAAGTCATCGATTCCAATCCGATAAAGAAAGGGTTTTTTTTTTTATTTTCTTTTCCACGAAAGTCCTGTCTTAGTCTTCATTTTTCAGCGGAGGATATAGATATGAAAAAAAAAGGGTAACCGCCTGGTCTTGTCTTCGCGAACCAGATATTTTAGTTCTTGGCGAGTAGTTTCTTTTTTTTTTTTCGTTTTTAAGTAGAATGTTCATTATGATGATAAGTAGTCGATTAGGAGAACTGCTATGTCACTACAGGGTATACTCTTCCTCATGTTTCATTATTCATATTTTATGTGTCATGGGGCATAGATATTCTAGATATCCCATTATGAATCGCCAAAGTCTTCCTATTTCTCCATTGTTCCAATCAGATCCGAAAAATGAGAAATCAATCAAAAGTAAGTGGACCCGAATTGAATCATGACTATATAAGCTATTCTGATATTCAGATTCAGTATAGATGAAATCGTGGAATGGAAGCCGACCTTTTATTTCCTTGGACCACGCAAGAATTTGTCGTCCTATTAAATCTTCTTGTTCCTGGATGCTCCATAGGAATTCATCGCTATTCCTTTCCGCCACCGAGAAAGGTTCATTCCGAATCACACGAGCAATCTCTTTTTTTTTTTTTTTTTCGTTATGGTAATGCAATGCAAGAGGTCGGAAATCCGCTTGTTTCTGATGATGAAAAGAGGTTTTTTTATGTTATGTGAAATGAATTTATGAAAACCCGATATTTAAAGGTCGGTAATGTTAGAAGACGACTGTCGGTATCTGATGGTCGGATGCCCACGGTCGGTATATCTTTGATAGCTCAGACGGAGAGAATAAACGGACTCCTCGAGGGCTACTTAAGGCACTTTATTTAGTGCAAACCAGAAGGACTGGAGCTGTTGGATGTTGCTCAATACTGCTATAACTTAACAACGAAAAAGCCTTGCGTCGAACTTAAGCCCCTTCGACTTTTCCACGGGGCAACAGCCTCTGACGCCCCACACCATTGCGACAGGAGGGGGCTAGCCCATACACCCACTGCACGAGTGGAATACTACTTAGTCAAGTAGAAGGGCCAACCTGAGAGCGAGGCAAGCTGGGAACGAGCTGAAACGTGCGATTCGAAGACCAAGTCAGAGACTACTGGATGTCTCGCGGAGCGACTCTCAACGAGGACGTTGGAGACTTTTCGAATAAAAAAAAATGTTTTTTGGCTTAATCCGCCTTTACTAAAGATCAAGGAGTGCACTTGTACTTCGGCTAATAAGGAAAAGGTTAAAAAAAAAGTTTGACTCTGATTAGATCCTTAGCGCAAGCGCTAAGTAAGCAAGCTATCTTATCGTTAAAAAAAACCGAGGAAATAATAACGTCAAGTAGAAAGGAACAAGGTCTTACGGCACGATCACTATATCTTTTCTTTTTCTTTAGCTCTCCTCTATGTAAAGAGGGGATGATACGTGACCTGGTATACCTGTTCGTTTGGTCAACGAGACGTACGTAAGTCGACATAGCTCCATGTACAAAAAAATGAAATAATGGGTGAGCCTAGGGTTACGAACATGGCTCAAGACTTTTTATACAAAGGCCTTCTCTTCTTCACTCAAAGAGGCAATGCACCTGGTACTTGATTCATAAAGAATGAATCTTTTGGTTAGAAGTTATACGGACTTTATAAAAAAGGAAATGCCACGCTCCGCGTGGCACAAAATATGGGGCGTTCGAATCGAAGGGTCATACCTCTTGCCTCTATTACGGTAAGGCCAATGCACTAGCCAGCCGGTGTGGTGGCGAACACGCTGTGCTGTAAGCTAAGCTGTTCACCTTGTAGACAGAGGAGATATAGAAAGTGTGCCGTGCATGATTCATAAGATTCTATAGTAGCACCAGTATCTTATTTTATTTCACTTAGCCTGCCTCTCCCATGACTTTCCGAACCAACCAACCCGGATCTGCCCTCGAAATTCTCTCTGCATTTTGGGAGCAGAGCATGCAAAATGGAGCAATGGATCTTAGAAGAATTCCACTTTGAAGGGTACGACCCTTTCTATTTTTGCGCTGGCATTTGAGTTGTCTCCCCTCCTCTTTCAATCGACACACTTGAGGCAGATAGCTCCGGTGGCCCCGGCTTCTGCCTCTATCGGGCGGCGACTACTCTCACCTACTACGCTTACTTAAGAACCTTTTTTTTTTCAGGATTCGACGGGCCCGTAAAAAAAATGAGGATCCTTCATCAAAAAACCCAAGGGAGGCTGCTGCCCCCACCTCCACAGCCACAGCATGGAAGAGCAGCTCCTTAATCCGCACTACAGCCAATCCTAATATTCTCCAGATCGATATATGATGCTAAACCGAGACCGAGATAGAGAGAGAGGTATGACCCTTTGTTGGCTCTTCGAGACAAAAGCACTCGTAGGAACAGTGCTAATTCCCATGTTATTTCTAGTCTCCTTTGCTTTCGAGAGCCTCCCCCTCCCCGTCCCTTACTCGTCCTTTGAAAGCCGTCATCCTGGATTTTTTTTCCGTATGCCGGGGAAAGTGCCTCACCTTTATACATTCATTCTCCAATTTCCTCGGGTCTCTATAAAACAGAATAAAAAACCCGGGGGGAAGCACAAAAAAAGGAGAGAGGAAAAGTCGAAAGTGGGGAAGAAGTCTAGTGCTAGTTCTTACTGAAACTTCTTTATCTAACTTTCATTTTTGAGTGGTTTCTTTGTTGGATTGAAAGAAAGACAAAACTTCCCTTTCTTTCAATTCTTTCTTTTTTTTTATCCCTTCGACGAATTTCGGCTATGACCAATGCCCCACTAGCTGAATAGGCGTAACAAAGCTACCTGAAAAAAGGCAAGGTGCACCTTGGATTGAAATCGACGAATTGCGTTTTGCCAGAGATATTTTTTTATTTTATAAAGATTCTCCATTGGATGAAAAATAGAAAAAATCTAAATAAAGACGCATACACGGGAAGGGGGCCCCACGATTTCCTCATTCAGGAGGGGGGGGGGGAGGAGACTAGCCTCATTACTTCCCATAGGGCGAGAGGTGCACCTAACCCACCTACCCACTCATCGATCACGGTGTTCAGCTGACTTGCACTGATAGACCCCTATCGTATTGGAATTAGGCGCCTATCTTTTTACTGTTGTCAACTAATCTCTAACATCTTCGATTCTACTCTATGTTAGAACATTTCTGTGAATGCTATTCTGATCTAAGTGGTCCTATTCTGTGTCCCGTGCTAGGAAGTCTTACTCTTCTTTTCATTCCAAATTCAAGAATATGACCGATACGATTGATTGGTCTGTGCGCCTCTCTTATTACTTTTTTGTATTCCTCTGTTCCTCGGATACAATTCGATCCTTCTACGGCCAAATCTCAATTTGTGGAAAGCCTTCGATGGCTTCCTTATGAAAACATCAATTTTTATTTGGGTATAGACGGTATCTCTTTATTCTTCGTGATATTGACCACATTTCTGATCCCTATTTGCATTTTAGTGGGTTGGTCTGGTATGAGAAGTTATGGGAAAGAGTATATTACAGCATCTCTAATTCGTGAATTTCTAAGGATCGCCGTGTTCTGCATGCTGGATCCTCTACTATTATATGTTCTTCCCGAAAGCGTGCCAATCCCTATGTTGTGCG
>JAGKPW010002575.1:0-13537 GCA_019926035.1 Melaleuca alternifolia | reverse complement strand
AGAGGAGCCGAACTCCCTCAGATTGGACAAAGAGGAGACTAACCCCTTAGATTGGAGTAAGAGGAGGCGAACTCCCTTACTTTGGACAATGAGGAGACAAACTCCATATATTGGACAAAGAGGAGACGAACTCCATAGATTGGACCAAGTGGAGCCGAACTCCATTAAATTGGACAAAGAGGAGACGAACTCCTTAGATTGGACTGAGAATAGGCGAACTCCCTTACTTTGGACAATGAGGAGCCCAACTCCCTTAGATTGGACAAAGAGGAGACGAACTCCTTAGATTGTAGAAAGAGGAGGCGAAATCCCTTAGTTTGGAAAAAGAGGAGACGAACACCATAGATTGGACCAAGAGGAGTCGAACTCCATAGATTGGAGAAAGAGGAGACGAACTCCATAGATTGGACCAAGAGGAGCCGAACTCCCTTAGATTGGACAAAGAGGAGACGAACTCTTTAGATTGAAGTAAGAGGAGCCGAACTCCTTTAGATTGGACAAAGAGGAGACGATCTCCTTAGATTGGAGTAAGAGGAGGTGAACTCCCTTAGTTTGGACAAAAGAGGAGACGAACTCCACAGATTGGACCAAGAGGAGCTGAATTCCCTTAGATAGGACAAAGAGGAGACGAACTCCTTAGATTGGACTAAGAGGAGGCGAACTCCTTTACTTTGGACAAGGAGGAGACGAACTCCAGAGATTGGACAAAGAAGAGACGAACTCTATAGATTGGACCAAGAGGACCCGAACTCCCTTAGATAGGACAAAAAAGAGACGAATTCCATAGATTGGAGTAAGAGGAGGCGAACTCCCTTAGTTTGGACATAGAGGAGACGAAATGCATAGATTGGACCAAGAGGAGCCGAACTACCTTAGAATGGACAAAGAGGAGACGAACTCCTTAGATCGGACTGAGAGGTGGCGAACTCCCTTACTTTGAACAATGAGGAGACGAACTCCATAGATTGGACAAAGAGGAGCCGAACTCCCTTAGATTGGACAAAGAGGAAACGAACTCATTAGATTGAAGTAAGAGGAGCCGAACTCCTTTACTTTGGACAATGAGGAGACGAACTCCATATATTGGACAAAGAGGAGACGAACTCCATAGATTGGACCAAGAGGAGCTGAACTCCCTTAGATTGGACAAAGACGAGACGAACTCCTTAGATTGAAGTAAGAGGAGCCGAACTCCCTTAGATTGGACAAAGAGGAGACGAACTCCTTACATTGGAGTAAGAGGAGGTGAACTCCCTTAGTTTGGACAAAGAGGAGACGAACTCCATAGATTGGATCAAGAGGAGCCGAACTCCCTTAGATAGGACAAAGAGGAGACGAACTCCTTAGATTGGACAATGAGGAGACGAACTCCATAGATTGGACAAATTACCAAAAAAAAAAAACTCCATATATTGGACAAAGAGGAGATGAACTCCTTAGATTGGATTAAGAGGTGGCGAACTCCCTTAGTTTGGACAAGGAGGGTACGAACTCCCTAGATTGGAGTAAGAGAAGGCGAACTCCCTTAGTTTGGACAAAGAGGAGACGAACTCCATAGATTGGACAAGAGGAGACAAACTTCTTAGATTGGAGTAAGAGGAAGCGAACTCCATAGATTCGACAAAAAGGAGACGAACTCCTTAGATTGGAGTAAGAGGTGGCGAACTCCTTACTTTGGACAAAGAGGAGACGAACTCCTTAGATTGGAATAAGAGGAGGCGAACTCCCTTACTTTGGACAAAGAGGAGACGAACTCGAGAGATTGGACAAAGAAGAGACGAACTCCATAGATTGGACCAAGAGGAGCCGAACTCCCTTAGATTGGACAAAGAAGAGTCGAACTCCTTAGATTGGAGTAAGAGGAGGCGGACTCCCTTAGTTTCGATAAAGAGGAGACGAACTCCATAGATTGGACCAAGAGGAGCCGAACTCCCTTAGATTGGACAAAGAGGAGACGAACTCCTTAGATTGGACTGAGAGGAGGCAAAGTCCCTCACTTTGGACAATGAGGAGACGAATTCCAGAGATTGGACAAAGAAGAGACGAACTCCATAGATTGGACCAAGAGGAGACGAACTCCACAGATTGGACCAAGATGGGCCGAACTCCCTTAGATTGGACAAAGAGGAGACGAACTCCTTAGATTTGACTAAGAGGTGGCGAACTCCCTTAGTTTGGACAAAGAGGAGACGAACTCCATAGATTGGACCATGAGGAGCCGAACTCCCTTAGATTGGACAAAGAGGAGACGAAATCCTTAGATTGGTTTAAGAGGAGGCGAACTCCCTTACTTTGGACAATGAGGAGACGAACTCCATTGATTGGAGAAAGAGGAGCAGAACTCCCCTAGATTGGACAAAGATGAGACTAACCCCTTAGATTGGAGTATGAGGAGGCGAACTCCCTTACTTTGGACAATGAGGAGACGAACTCCATAGATTGGACCAAGAGGAGCCGAACTCCCTTAGATTGGACAAAAAAGAGACGAACTCCTTAAATTGGAGTAAGAGGAGGCGAACTCCCTTAGTTTGGACAAAGAGGAGACGAACTCCATAGATTAGGACAAAGAGGAGACGAACTCCATGGATTGGACCAAGAGGAGTCGAACTCCCTTAGATTGGACAAAGAGGTGACGAACTCCTCAGATCAGAGTAAGAGAAGGCGAACTCCCTTAGTTTGGACAAAGAGGAGATGAACTCCATAGATTGGAATAAGAGGTGGCGAACTCGCTTACTTTGGACAAAGAGGAGACGAACTCGAGAGATTGGACAAAGAAGAGACGAACTCCATAGATTGGACCAAGAGGAGCCGAACTCCCTTAGATTGGAATAAGAGGAGGCGAACTCGCTTACTTTGGACAAAAGAGGAGACGAACTCGAGAGATTGGACAAAGAAGGGACGAACTCCATAGATTGGACCAAGAGGAGCCGAACTCCCTTAGATTGGACAAAGAAGGGATGAACTCCTTAGATTGGAGTAAGAAGAGGCGAACTCCCTTAGTTTGGACAAAGAAGAGACGAACTTCATAGATTGGACCAAGAGGAGCCGAACTCCCTTAGATTGGACAAAGAGGAGACGAACTCCTTAAATTGGAGTAAGAGGAGGCGAACTTACTTAGTTTCGACAAAGAGGAGACGAACTCCATGGATTGGACCAAGAGGAGTCGAACTCCATTAGATTGGACAAAGAGGTGACGAACTCCTCAAATTGGAATAAGAGAAGGTGAACTCCCTTAGTTTGGACAAAGAGGAGATGAACTCCATAGATTGGACCAGGAGGAGACGAGCTCCATAGATTGGATCAAGAGGAGCCGAACTCCCTTAGATTGGACAAAGAGGAGATGAACTCCTTAGATTGCTTTAAGAGGAGGCGAACTCCCTTACTTTGGACAATGAGGAGACGAACTCCATAGATTGTACAAAGAGGAGACGAACTTCCATAGATTGGGCAAAGAGGAGACTAACCCCTTAGATTGGAGTAAGAGGATGTGACCTCCCTTAGATTGGACAAAGAGGAGACGTACTCCTTAGATTGAAGTAAGAGGAGGCGAACTCCCTTAGTTTGGACAAAGAGGAGACGAACTCCATAGATCGGACCAAAAGGACCGAACTCCCTTAGATTGGACAAAGAGGAGACGAACTCCTTAGATTGGACGAAGAGGAGGCGAACTCCCTTACTTTGGACAATGAGGAGACGAAATCCATGGATTGGACCAAAAGGAGTCGAACACCGTTAGATGGGACAAAGAGGAGACGAACTCCTTAGATTGAAGTAAGAGAAGGCGACCTCCCTTACTTTGGACAAAGAGGAGACGAACTCCAGAGATTGGACAAAGAGAGACGAACCTCCAAGAGTTAGATCAAGAGAGACGACCTCCATAGATTGGACCAATCCGGGCCGAACTCCTTAGATTGCACAAAGAGGAGGCGAACTTGGTTAGATTAGACCTAGAAGAGAAGAACTCCTTAGATTGCCAAAGGAAGGAGACGAACCTTTGATTGGCGTAAGAGTAGGTGAACTCCTTACTTTGGACAAAGAGGAGACGAACTCCATAGATTGGACCAAGAGGGGCCGAACTCCCTTAGATAGGACAAAGAGGAGACGAACTCCTTTGATTAGACCAAGAGGTGGCGAACTCCCTTACTTTGGACAAAGAGGAGACGAACTCCAGAGATTGGACAATGAAGAGACGAACTTCATAGATTGGACCAAGAGGAGCCGAACGCATTATTTTTGGACAAAGAAGAGACGAACTCCATAGATTGGACCAAGCGGAGACGAACTCCATAGATTGGACCAAGAAGGGCCTAACTCCCTTAGATTGGACAAAGAGGAGACGAACTCCATAGATTGGACCAAGAGGAGCCGAACTCCCTTAGATAGGACAAAGAGGAGACGACCTCCTTAGATTGGACTAAGAGGAGGCGAACTCCCTTACTTTAGACAAAGAGGAGACGAACTCCAGAGATTGGACAAAGAAGGGATGACTCCTTAACTGGAGTAAGAGAGGCGAACTCCCTTAGTTTGGACAAAGAAAGACGAACTTCATAGCTTTGGGACCAAGAGGAGCTGAACTCCCTTAGATTGGACAAAGAGGAGACGAACTCCTTAAATTGGAGTAAGAGGAGGCGAACTTCCTTAGTTTCGACAAAGAGGAGACGAACTCCATAGATTGGTCCACGAGGAGATAAACACCCTTAGATTGGACCAAAAGGAGTTGAACATCGTTAGATGGGACAAAAAGGAGACGAACTCCTTAGATTGAAGTAAGAGAAGGCGACCTCCCTTACTTTGGACAAAGAGGAGACGAACTCCAGAGATTGGACAAAGAAGAGACGAACTCCATAGATTGGATCAAGAGGAGACGAACTCCATAGATTGGACCAAGAGGGGCCGAACTCCCATAGATTAGACAAAGAGGACACGAACTCCATAGATTGGACCAAGAGGAGCCGAACTCCCTTAGATTTGACAAAGAGGAGACGAACTCCTTTGATTGGAGTAAGAGGAGGTGAACTCCCTTAGTTTGGACAAAGAGGAGACGAACTCCATAGATTGGACCAAGAGGAGCCGAACTCCCTTAGATAGGACAAAGAGGAGACGAACTCCTTACATTGGACTCAGAGGAGGCGAACTCCCTTACTTTGGACAAAGAGGAGACGAACTCCAGAGATTGGAGAAAGAAGAGACGAACTCCTTAAATTGGAGTAAGAAGAGGCGAACTCCCTTAGTTTCGACAAAGAGGAGACGAACTCCATAGATTGGACCAAGATGAGTCAAACTCCATTAGATTGGACAATGAGGTGACGAACTCCTCATATTGGAGTAAGAGAAGGCGAACTCCCTTAGTTTGGACAAAGAGGAGACGAGCTCCATAGATTGGACCAATAGGAGCCGAACTCCCTTAGATTGGACAAAGAGGAGACGAACTTCTTAGATTGATTCAAGAGGAGGCGAACTCCCTTAATTTGGACAATGATGAGACGAACTCCATAGATTGGACAAAGAGGAGCAGAACTCCCTTAGATTGGGCAAAGAGGAGACTAACCCCTTAGATTGGAGTAAGAGGAGGCGAACTCCCTTAGATTGGACAAAGAGGAGACGAACTCCTTAGAATGAAGTAAGAGGAGGCGAATTCCCTTAGTTTGGATAAAGAGGAGACGAACTCCATAGGTTGGACAAAGAGGAGACGAACTCCATAGATTGGAAGAAGAGGAGGCGAACTCCCTTAGTTTGGAGATAGAGGAGACGAACTCCATAGATTGGACCAAGAGGAGCCGAACTCCCTTAAAATGGACAAAGAGGAGACGAACTCCTTAGATTGGACTGAGAGGAGGCAAACTCCCTTACTTTGGACAATGAGGAGACGAACTCCACAGATTCGACAAAGAGGAGACGTACTCCTTAGATTGGACTAGGAGGAGGCGAACTCCCTTACTTTGGACAATTAGGAGACGAACTCCGTAGATTGGACAAATTACCAAAACAAAAAATTCCATATATTGGACAAAGGGGAGACGAACTCCTTAGATTGGACAAAGAGGAGCAGAACTCCCTTAGATTGGGCTAAGAGGAGACTAACCCCTTAGATTGGACAAAGAGGAGACGAACTCCTTAGATTGGACTACGAGGTGGCGAACTCCCTTAGTTTGGACAAAGAGGAGACGAACTCCATATATTGAACAAAGAGAAGACGAACTCCTTAGATTGGAGTAAGAGGAGGAGAACTCCCTTAGTTTGGACAAAGAGGAGACAAACTCCATAGATTGGACCAAAAGGAGCCGAACTCCCTTAGATAAGACAAAGAGGAGACGACCTCCTTAGATTGGACTAAGAGGAGGCGAACTCCCTTACTTTAGACAAAGAGGAGACGTACTCCAGAGATTGGACAAAGAAGAGACGAACTCCATAGATTGGACCAAGAGCAGCCGAACTCCCTTAGATTGGACAAAGAAGAGACGAACTCCTTAAATTGGAGTAAGAGGAGGCGAACTCCCTTAGTTTGGACAAAGAGGAGACGAACTCCATAGATTGGAGCAAAAGGAGTCGAACACGGTTAGATGGTACAAAGGGTAGACGAACTCCTTAGATTGAAGTAAGAGAAGGCGACCTCCCTTACTTTGGACAAAGAGGAGACGAACTCCAGAGATTGGACAAAGAAGAGACGAACTCCAAAGATTGATCCAAGAGGAGACGAACTCCACAGATTGGACCAAGATGGGCCGAACTCCCTTACATTGGACAAAGAGGAGACGAACTCCATAGATTGGACCAAAAGGAGCCGAACTCCCTTAGATTTGACAAAGAGGAGACGAACTCCTTAGATTGGAGTAAGAGGAGGTGAACTCCCTTAGTTTGGACAAAGAGTAGACGAACTCCATAGATTGGACCAAGAGGAGCCGAACTCCCTTAGATAGGACCAAGAGGAGACGAACTCCAGTGATTAGACAAAGAAGAGACGAACTCCATAGATTGGACCAAGAGGAGCCGAACTCCCTTATATTGGACAAAGAAGAGACGAACTCCTTAAATTGGAGTAAGAGGAGGCGAACTCCCTTAGTTTCGACAAAGAGGAGACGAACTCCATAGATTGGACCAAGAGGAGTCGACCTCCATTAGATTGGACAAAGAGGTGAGGAACTCCTCAGATTGGAGTAAGAGAAGGCGAACTCCCTTAGTTTGCACAAAGAGGAGACGAGCTCCATAGATTGGACCAAGAAGAGCCGAACTCCCTTAGATTGGACAAAGAGGAGACGAACTTCTTAGATTGGTTCAAGAGGAGCCGAACTCCCTTAGATTGGACAACGAGGAGACGAACTCCTTAGATTGAAGGAAGAGGATGCGAACTCCCTTACTTTGGATAAATAGGAGATGAACTCCCTTACTTTGGATAAATAAGAGACGAACTCCATAGATTGGAACACGAGATGATGAACTCCCTTAGATTAGACAAAGAGGAGACGAACTCCTTAGATTCGAGTAAGTGGAGGCGATCTCCCTTAGTTTGGACAAAGTCGAGACGAACTCCATAGATTGGACCATGAGGATCGGAACTCCCTTAGATTGGACGAAGAGGAGACGAAGTCCTTAGATGGAGTAAGAGGAGGCGAACTCCCTTACTTTGGACAAAGAGGAGACGAACTCCATAGATTGGACCACGAGGAGATGAACACCCTTAGATTGGAGTAAGAGGAGGCGAACTCCCTTACTTTGGACAAAGAGGAGACGAACTCCATTGATTGGACCACGATTAGATGAACTCCCATAGATTAGACAAAGAGGAGACGAACTCCTTAGATTGGACAAAGAGGAGGCGAAATCCCTTAGTTTGGACAAAGAGGAGACGTACTCCATAGATTGGACCAAAAGAACCCGAACTCCCTTAGATTGGACAAAGAGGAGACGAAGTCCTTAGATTGGAGTAAGAAGGAGGCGAACTCCCTTACGTTGGACAAAGGGGAGACGAACTCCATAGATTGGACCACGAGGAGATGAACACCCTTAGATTGGAGTAAGAGCAGACAAATTCCATAGATTGGACCAAGAGGAGCCGAACTCCCTTAGATTGGACAACGAGGAGACGAACTCCTTAGATTGAAGTAAGAGGAGGCGAACTCCCTTACTTTGGATAAATAGGAGACGAACTCCATAGATTGGACCACGAGATGATGAACTCCCTTAGATTAGACAAAGAAGTAGACGAACCTCTTAGATTCGAGTAAGTGGGACCGATCTGCCTAGTTTGACAAGTCGGACGACTCCATAGATTGGACCAGAGGTCGACTCCCTTAGATTGGACAAAGATGAGACGAAGTCCTTAGATTGGAGTAAGAGGAGGCGAACTCCCTTACGTTGGACAAAGAGGAGACGAACTCCATAGATTGGACCACGAGGAGATGAACACCTTAGATTGGAGTAAGAGGAGGCGAACTCCCTTACTTTGGACAAAGAGGAGACGAACTCCATAGATTGGACCACGATTAGATGAACTCCCATAGATTAGACAAAGAGGAGACGAACTCCTTAGATTGGACAAAGAGGAGGCGAAATCCCTTAGTTTGGACAAAGAGGAGACGTACTCCATAGATTGGACCAAAAGAACCCGAACTCCCTTAGATTGGACAAAGAGGAGACGAAGTCTTTAGATTGGAGTAAGAGGGGGCGAACTCCTGATGTTTGGACCAAAGGGATAACGACTCCATTCGATGTGGACCACGATTATAGGAAACACCCTTAGATTATTGGAGTAAGAGCAGAAAACGACTTTCCATAGACTTGGACCAGAGGAGCGAACTCCCTGAGAATTGGACAACGAGGCGACCGAACTCCCTTAGATTGAAGTAAGAGGAGTCGAACCTCCCTTACTTTGGATAATAGGAGACGCACTCTTGCCTTACTTTGGATAAATAGAGACGACCTCCTAAGAGTGACCACGAGATTAAAGAACTCGCCTTAGATTAGACAGAGGAACAACTCCTTAAGATTTCGGTAGTGGAAGGCGATCTCCCTATTTTGGACAAAGACCGAGACAACTCCAATAGATTGGACCCATATGAGCGGAACTCCCTTAGATTGGACGAAGAGGAAACGAAGTCCTTAGATGGAGTAAGAGGAGGCGAACTCCCTTACTTTGGACAAAGAGGAGTCGACCTCCATAGATTGAAACACGAGGAGATGAACACCCTTAGATTGGAGTAAGAGGAGGCGAACTCCCTTACTTTGGACAATGAGAGACGAACTCCATAGATTGGGCACGATTAGATTAACTCCCATAGATTATCCAAAGAGGATACGAACTCCTTAGATGGGACCAAGAGGAGGCGAACTCCCTTAGTTTGGACAAAGAGAGACTTACTCATAGATTGGACCCCAACGACGCCGAACAACTCCCTTAGATTGGACAAAGAGGACACGAAGTCCTTAGATTGGAGTAAGAGGAGGCGAACTCCCTTACGTTGGACAAAGTGGAGACGAACTCCATAGATTGGACCACGAGGAGATGAACACCCGTAGATTGGAGTAAGAGGAGACGAACTCCCTTAATTTGGACAAAGAGGAGCCGAACTCCCTTAGATTGGACAACGAGGAGACGAACTCCTTAGATTGAAGTAAGAGGAGGCGAACTCCCTCAGTTTGAACAAAGAAGACACGTACTCCATAGATTGGACCAAGAGGACCCAAACTCCCTTAGATTGGACAAAGAGGAGACGAAGTCCTTAGATTGGAGTAAGAGGAGGCGAACTCCCTTACTTTGGACAAAGAGGAGACGAACTCCTATAGATTGGACAAAGATGATACGAACTCTTGAGATTTGAGTAAGAGGAGGCGAACTCCCTTAGATTTGAGTAACAGGAGGTCAACTCCCTTCGTTTGGACAAAGAGGAGACGAACTCCATAGATTGGACCAAGAGGAGACGAACTCCTTAGATTGGAGTAAGAGGAAACGAACTCCATAGATTGGACCAAGAGGAGCCGAACTCCCTTAGATTGGACAAAAAGGAGACGAACAACTTAGATTGGAGTAAGTGGAGGAGAACTCCCTTAGATTGGACAAAGAGGAGACGAACTCTTTAGATTTGAGTAAGAGGAGGCGAACTCCATAGATTGGACCACGAGGAGATGAACACCCTTAGATTGGAGTAAGAGGAGGCGAACTCCCTTACTTTGTTCAAGGAGGAGGCGAACTCCATAGATTGGACCATGAGGAGCGAAACTCCCTTAGATTGGACGAAGAGGAGACGAAGTCCTTAGATGGAGTAAGAGGAGGCGAACTCCCTTACTTTGGACAAAGAGGAGACGAACTCCATAGATTGGACCACGAGGAGATTCACCCCCGTGAGATTGATTGGAGTAAGAGGAGCGAACTCCCTTAGTTTGGACAAAGAGGAGACTGAGTCCATAGATTGGACCAAGAGGAGCCGAACTCACTTAGATTGGACAAAGAGGAGACGAACTCCTTAGATTGGAGTAAGATGAGGCGAACTCCCTTAGTTTAGACAAGGAGGAGACGAACTCCATAGATTGGACCAAGAGGAGTCGAACTCCCTTAGATTGGACAAAGAGGATACGAACTCCTTAGATGGATTAAGAGGAGGCTACCTCCCTTACGTTTGACACAAGAGTACAAACCTCCATAGATTGGACCACGAGGAGATGAACACCCTTAGATTGGAGTAAGAGCAGACGAATTCCATAGATTGGACCAAGAGGAGCCGAACTCCCTTAGATTGGACAACGAGGAGACGAACTCCTTAGATTCAAGTAAGAGGAGGCGAACTCCCTTACTTTGGATAAATAGGAGACGAACTCCATAGATTGGACCACGAGATGATGAACTCCCTTAGATTAGACAAAGAGGAGAACTACTCCTTAGATTCGAGTAAGTGGAGGCGATCTCCCTTAGGTTGGACAAAGACGAGACGAACTCCATAGATTGGACCATGGGGAGCGGAACTCCAGTAGATTGGACGAAGAGGAGACGAAGTCCTTAGATGGAGTAAGAGGAGGCGAACTCCCTTACTTTGGACAAAGAGGAGACGAACTCCATAGATTGGACCACGAGGAGATGAACACCCTTAGATTGGAGTAAGAGGAGGCGAACTCCCTTACTTTGGACAAAGAGGAGACGAACTCCATCGATTGGACCACGAGGAGATGAACACCCTTAGATTAAGACACAAGGAGACGAACTCCTTTAGAATTGGACAAAGAGGAGCGAACTCCCTTAAGTTTGACACAGAGGAGACTACTCCATAGATTGGACAAAAGGACCCGAACTGTCCCCTCAATTTGACAAAAGAGTAGACGAATTCATTAGATTGGAGTAAGAGGAGCGAACTCCCTTTACGTTGGACAAAAGAGGAGACCTAACTCCCTAGATTGGACCACGAGAGATGACCCCTTAGTTGGAAGTCAGGGAGACGAACTCTCCCTTACTTTGGCCAAAGACGGCCTTAAACTCCTTAGATTGGACAAAGAGGAGACGAACTCCTTAGATTGAAGTAAGAGGAGGCGAACTCCTTTAGTTTGGACAAAGAGGAGACGTACGCCATAGATTGGACCAAGAGGACCCGAACTACCTTAGATTGGACAAAGATGAGACGAAGTCCTTAGATTGGAGTAAGAGGAGGCGAACTCCCTTACGTTGGACAAAGAGGAGACGAACTCCATAGATTGGACCACGAGGAAATGAACACCCTTAGATTGGAGTAAGAGGACGCGAACTCCCTTACTTTGGACAAAGAGGAGACGAATTCTATAGATTGGACCACGATTAGATGAACTCCCTTAGATCAGACAAAGAAGAGTCGAACTCCTTAGATTGAAGTAAGAGGAGGCGAACACCCTCAGTTTGGACAAAAAGGAGACCAACTACCATAGATTGGACAAGGAGTTGACAACTCCATAGATTGGACCAAGAGGAGCCGAACTCCCTTAGATTGGACAAAGAGGAGACGAACTCCTTAGATTGGAGTAAGAGGGGGCGAACTCCCTTAGATTGGACAAAAAGGAGACGATCTCCTTAGATTGGACCAAGAGGAGGAGAACTCCCTTAGATTGGACAAAGAGGAGACGAACTCCTTAGATTAGACCAAGAGGGGGCGAACTCCCTTAGATTTTAGAAAGAGGAGACCATCTCCTTAGGTTGGACCAAGAGGAGGCGAACTCCCTTTGATTGGACAAAGAGGAGACAAACTCCTTAGATTGGAGTAAAAGGAGGCGAACTCCCTTACTTTGGATAAATAGGAGATGAACTCCATAGATTGGACCACGAGATGATGAACTCCCTTAGATTAGACAAAGAGGAGACGAACTCCTTAGATTCGAGTAAGTGGAGGCGATCTCCCTTAGTTTGGACAAGGACGAGACGAACTCCATAGATTGACCATGAGGAGCGGAACTCCCTTAGACTGGACGAAGAGGAGACGAAGTCCTTAGATGGAGTAAGAGGAGGCGAACTCCCTTACTTTGGACAAAGAGGAGACGAACTCCATAGATTGGACCACGACGAGATGAACACCCTTAGATAGGAGTAAGAGGAGGCGAACTCCCTGACTTTGGACCAAGAGGAGACGAACTCCATTGATTGGACCACGATTAGATGAACTCCCATAGCTTAGAGAAAGAGGAGACGAGCTCCTTAGATTGGACAAAGAGGAGACGAACTCCTTAGATTGAAGTAAGAGGAGGCGAACTCCCTTAGTTTGGACAAAGAGGAGACGTATGCCATAGATTGGACCAAGAGGAGCCGAACTCCCTTAGATTGGACAAAGATGAGACGAAGTCCTTAGATTGGAGTAAGAGGAGGCGAACTCCCTTACGTTGGACAAAGAGGAGACGAACTCCATAGATTGGACCACGAGGAGATGAACACCCTTAGATTGGAGTAAGAGGGGACGAACTCCATAGATTGGACCAAGGAGAGCCGAACTCCCTTAGATTGGACAAAGAGGAGACGAACTCCTTAGATTGAAGTAAGAGGAGGCGAACTGCCTTAGTTTGGACAAAGAGGAGACGTACTCCATAGATTAGACCAAGAGGACCCGAACTCCCTTAGATTGGACAAAGAGGACACGAAGTCCTTAGATTGGAGTAAGAGGAGGCGAACTCCCTTACGTTGGACAAAGAGGAGACGAACTCCATAGATTGGTCCACGAGGAGATGAACACCCTTAGATTGGAGTAAGAGGAGGCGAACTCCCTTAGATTGGAGTAAGAGGAGGCGAACTCCCTTACTTTGGACAAAGAGGAGACGAACTCCATAGATTGGGCCACGATTAGATGAACTCCCATAGATTAGACAAAGAGGACACGAACTCCTTAGATTGGAGTAAGAGGAGACGAACTCCCTTCGTTTGGACAAAGAGCAGGCGAACTCCATAGATTGGACCAAGAGGAGCCGAACTCCCTTAGATTGGACAAAGAGGACACGAAGTCCTTAGATTGGAGTAAGAGGAGGCGAACTCCCTTACGTTGGACAAAGAGGAGACGAACTCCATAGATTGGTCCACGAGGAGATAAACACCCTTAGATTGGAG
>JAGKPW010002574.1:0-12827 GCA_019926035.1 Melaleuca alternifolia | reverse complement strand
GGGTCAGCAAGTGGCTGTAAAACGTTTGGTTGTGTGATATTTTGATGTTGATGAAGATATTGAGAAAGTGATATCAGTTCCCTCCACACGAACACGGTGATCATTTCGCGCATATTCCTCATGAACTCTGCAGTTGCAATTGAGATTATTTGGTTATTGTGGAAATAGTATATATATTTACCTATCCTATTTTAGTGTGTGATAAAATAGGAATAAATGGACTTAGGGTTTTGAACCTATTTACTATTGCTATATATTCTGCTTTATGAGAGATTCTTATAATATTATCAGCCGTCGCAAATATAGTAAAATTATTTGCATAACGTAGCCCTAATTTGGATGAACCTTGATAAAACATTTGCATCATCTTTTTTCTAGTGTGATCTTTTTGATTCAATTTTGGATACCCCATTTTCTCTTTAATGTATTCTCTCATTTGGAGAATAGTAGGAAGGACAATCGTCCTTTCATCGGCATCAAATATAATATTATCGAACCATTAACAAAATTTGGATAGGAAAGAGAATACATTAGAACATGTGCAGGGGTCAGTAAGTGGCTGTAAAACGTTTGGTTGTGTGATATTTTGATGTTGACGAAGATATTGAGAAAGTGATATCAGTTCTCTCCACACGAACACGGTGATCATTTCTCGTATATTCCTCATGAACTCTGCAATTGCAATTGAGATTATTTGCTTATTGTGGAAATAATATATATATTTACGTATCATGTTTTAGTGTGTGATAAAATAGGAATAAATGGACTTAGGGTTTTGAACCTATTTACTATTGCTATATATTCTGCTTTATGAGAGATTCTTATAATATTATCAGCCGTCGCAAATATAGTAAAATTCTTTGCATAACGTAGCCCTAATTTGGATGAACCTTGAGAAACATTTGCCATCTATCTTTTCTAGCGTGATTCTTCGGGGATTCATTGGATCGCCCGATTTTCCTCTTAATTTATTCTCATGAGTTGGGAATAGTATGAAGAAGAGCAAATCGTCGCTTTTCCTCTCTGGCATCAAATATTAATATCATCGAACCATTAACAAAATTTGGATAGGAAAGGGAATACGTTAGACTATGGTTTATAAGAACACGTGCGGGGGGTCAGCAAGTGGCTAGAAAAAGGTTTGGTTGTGTGATATTTTGATGTTGACGAAGATATTGAGAAAGTGATATCATTTTTGATTAGCCACACATTACCCGCAGAGGTATCATATATGGGAATCACTAAATGCCCTTGTAAATATGTTCGTATGGCAGCCCGTTAGTGCTGATATTGATCTTCTATTCGTCAAGTGCTCATGACAACTTCTGTGTTGATCATTGATGTTTGTCTTGCATGTTATCAACCCTTGCAATGGCGAGTACCTGAAGAGCTTCCTCCTAGTGGTCATCCAACCACCGCAATTGATATGTTCAGTTTGGATGGCATCATTTTCTTTTGCATTACAGGTGGATGGATGGAATGAAATTAACATGATGGATTGTGTTTGGTGGCATTTATGTTCAGTTTGGGTTGCATCATGTTTTTTAAGTATGGATCCTGAATTGAGGTGAGAGTGAGTCATCTTTAATTTGCATCACTACATTTTCATTGCATTGTTTGAAAGATTTTGTAACCATCGTTAAATTTCTTGTAAATCTTATGAGTATTGTTGACACCTAAATTTTATAGATCAGGTAAGTCATATTTTTAAACCTAATTTTTTATATATTTTTTTAGATTTTTAATTATAAATTTCTTTTATCTTTTTAAAAGAAAATTAAAAAAATAAAGAAAAAAATGAGGGGTCGGGCCTTATCAGCCCAACCCGTGTGATCTTATTGATTCAATTTTGGATACCCCATTTTCAATATTTCGCGGGGCACATTTTTAGATATTTATTCAAGCTATTGCGAAATGAGAAAGTGATATCACGGATTTCTTTCCAACAAACGTTGCCCATGGTGATCATTCTTGTATATTGCTCTCGAACAAAATTCCGTCAAGTGCAATTAGATGATTGATTATTGTGAAAATACGATTATATGTTTCATATCATACTTTAGTGTGGGATGAATAGGAATTAAATGTGACTTAGGATTTTGAATTTCTTACTATTGCTATATATTCTGTTATATGCAGAGTTCTTGAAATCTTATGAGCGGCACGAAATTTAGTAAAATTGTTTGCATGAGGTAGCATTTAATTTGGATGAACCTTGATAAAACCTTTGTATAATCTTTTTTCTAGTGTAATCTTCTTAATTCAATTTCGGATACACCATTTTCTCTTTAATGTATTGTCTGATTTGGGGAATAGTAGAAAGGACAGTCGTCCTTTCGTCGGCATCAAATATAATATTATCGAACTATGGACAAAAGTGATAAGAAAGGGAATACATGAGACTATGGTTTATGAGAACAAGTGCGGGGGGTCAGCAAGTGGTTGTAAAACGTTTGGTTGTGTGATATTTTGATGTTGACGAAGATATTGAGAAAGCGATATCAGTTCTCTCCACACGAACACGGTGATCATTTCTCGCATATTCCTCATGAACTCTGCAGTTGCAACTGAGATTATTTGGTTATTGTGGAAATAGTATATATATTTACGTATCCTATTTTAGTGTGTGATAAAATAGGAATAAATGGACTTAGGGTTTTGAACCTATTTACTATTGCTATATATTATGCTTTATGAGAGATTCTTATAATATTATCAGCCGTCGCTAATATACTAAAATTATTTGCATAACGTAACCCTAATTTGGATGAACCTTGATCACACATTTGCATCATCTTTTTTTCTAGTGTGATCTTCTTGATTCAATTTTGAATACCCCATTTTCTCTTTAATGTATTCTCTGATTTGGGGAATAGTAGGAAGGACAATCAAATATAATATTATCGAACCATTAACAAAATTTGGATAGGAAAGGGAATACATTAGACTATGGTTTATGAGAACATGTGCGGTGGGTCAGCAAGTGGCTGTAAAACGATTGGTTGTGTGATATTTTGATGTTGACGAAGATATTGAGAAAGTGATATCAGTTCTCTCCACACGAACACGGTGATCATTTCTCGTATATTCCTCATGAACTCTGCAATTGCAATTGAGATTATTTGGTTATTGTGGAAATGGTATATATATTTACGTATCATGTTTTAGTGTGTGATAAAATAGGAATAAATGGACTTAGGGTTTTGAGCCTATTTACTATTGCTATATATTTTGCTTTATGAGAGATTCTTATAATATTATCAGCCGTCGCAAATATAGTAAAATTATTTGCATAACGTAGCCCCAATTTGGATGAACCTTGATGAAACATTTGCATCATCTTTTTTTTCTAGCGTGATCTTCTTGATTCAATTTTGGATACCCCATTTTCTCTTTAATGTATTCTCTGATTTGGGGAATAGTATGAAGGACAATCGTCCTTTCATCGGCATCAAATATAATATCATCGAACCATTAACAAAATTTGGATAGGAAAGGGAATACGTTAGACTATGGTTTATAAGAACACGTGCGGGGGGGTCAGCAAGTGGCTAGAAAATGGTTTGGTTGTGTGATATTTTGATGTTGACGAAGATATTGAGAAAGTGATATAAGTTCTCTCCACACGAACACGGTGATCATTTCTCGTATATTCCTCATGAACTCTGTAGTTGTAATTTATATGATTTGATTGGTGTGGAAATATGATATATATTTACGTTTCCTATTTTTATGTGGGATAAAGTATTAATCAATGTTATATATTATGATTTATGAGAGATTCTTACAACATTTGTCATTACAAATTTAATAGCCACACTTTGGAGGACGTAGTCCTAATTTGGGTGATACTGGATAAAGGTTTTGCGCCATCTTTTTTCTTGTGTGATCTCTTTTATTCGATTTGTGATACCACCTCAAATTGGTGAAATTCCCAAGCTAACCCCTTTCATCTCTCACTATCTACTCCCGCTTTGTCACTCGTGAAAGGTGCAATGAGATCCGGCGAAATCCCTTGACATTCCCCTTCTTTCACTCAGCTTCCTCTTGGCTTCCCTGGTCTCTCTCCTTCTCTCATAGGAGGAGCTCACCCGCGGCGCTATTCACCGGCTGCTTCCATCTCCTCCTAAAAAATGGGAGCACAGTTTAAGACGCTCATAATGGTAGGCGCCGTAAGAGAGACCAGGGGAACAGGTAACATTGATGAACAGTTATTATCGGGATTTTTACGAGTTATTTTAAGAAACTTTAGGCGAATGTATTATTGAATTTAGGAATAGAAAGAAGTACGATCGGCCCTTTTATCATGTTAACATATAATATTATCGAATCTCGATACAATTGATAGGAATGGAAGATTGAGTACTATGGGTTATGAGTAGCGTGTTGTGGACGGTCCATCCAGTGGCTGTAAAAAGTTGGATTGTGGGTCCTTAGATATTGACCACGATATTGAGAAAGCGACACACGAACGTAGTTCGCTACTATGCAGTAACACACATTGATCATTTCTCATATATTGCTCAAGAATTCTACAGTTGTAATTTGGATGATTTGATCTATGCAAGTTTGGCGTCTTCAGATTTTTCTGGGTGCCGTGATGAAAGTAAAAGGAGGTTGGAAAATGTTAAGATTAGAATGTAGCATGTTGACTTGTGGAGTGCAAATGGTCATGCCGCTCCGCACGTTGCTTAGGGATTTGATGAGGTCACTATTATGTTTTAATACCAAAGAATATGAAAGAATAGATAATGCATAATCTCGTTAATCAATATGATTGTTAATCATGTGCCTTCTCGGTTCCAATCTATTGTTCGTTTGATAC
The DNA here is from genome assembly GCA_019926035.1 of Melaleuca alternifolia. Classification (NCBI taxonomy): domain Eukaryota; kingdom Viridiplantae; phylum Streptophyta; class Magnoliopsida; order Myrtales; family Myrtaceae; genus Melaleuca; species Melaleuca alternifolia. The sequence goes on along the minus strand of JAGKPW010002574.1, from coordinate 8,002 downwards.
ATACTATTTACTGTATATTATGTGAGGGATGTAGTATGAGGAATTTCTCATTTGTATCATCTGAGAAACCTTGAAATTTTTTTGATTAGCCACACATTACCCGCAGAGGTATCATATATGGGAATCACTAAATGCCCTTGTGAATATGTTCGTATGGCAGCCCGTTAGTGCTTTGATATTGATCTCTATTCGTCAAGTGCTTCATGACAACTTCTGGGTGATCATTGTCTTTTGTCTTTCATGTTGTCGTGCACCCTCGTGCATGGCGAGTCACCAAGAGCTTCCTCCTGAGTGGTCATCCACCACCGCAATTGAGTATGTTCAGTTTGGGATGCATCATTTTCCTTTTAGCATTGACAGGTGATGCCAGCCATTTGCATGCTACGTCATGAAAGAACATATGGATGTGTTCGGTGGCATTTATGTTCAAGTTTGGGTTGCATCATGTTTTTTAAGTATGGATCCTGAATTGAGGTGAGAGTGAATCATCTTTAATTTGCATCACTACATTTTCATTGCATTGTTTGAAAGATTTTGTAACCATTGTTAAATTTCTTGTAAATCTTATGAGTATTGTTGACACCTAAATTTTATAGGTCAGGTAAGTCATTTTTTTAAACCTAATTTTTTATAATTTTTAATTATAAATTTCTTTTATCTTTTTAAAAGAAAATTAAAAAAATAAAGAAAAAAATGAGGGGTCGGGCCTTATCAGCCCAACCCGTGTGATCTTATTGATTCAATTTTGGATACCCCATTTTCTTTTTAAGATATTTATCAAGATATTGAGAAAGTGAGAAAGTGATATCGGGTTCTTTCCAAACAAACGTTGCCCATGGTGATCATTTCTTGTATATTGCTCAAGAATTCCGCAAGTGCAATTTAGATGATTTGATTAGTGTGAAAATACGATATATATTTACATATCATATTTTAGTGTGGGATAAAATAGGAATAAATGAACTTAGGATTTTGAATTTATTTACTATTGCTATATATTCTGTTATATCAGAGATTCTTGAAATCTTATGAGCCGTCACAAATTTAGTAAAATTGTTTGCATGAGGTAGCGTTTAATTTGGATGAACCTTGATAAAACCTTTGTATAATCTTTTTTCTAGTGTAATCTTCTTAATTCAATTTCGGATACACCATTTTCTCTTTAATGTATTGTCTGATTTGGGGAATAGTAGAAAGGACAGTCGTCCTTTCGTCGGCATCAAATATAATATTATCGAACTATGGACAAAAGTGATAAGAAAGGGAATACATGAGACTATGGTTTATGAGAACAAGTGCGGGGGGTCAGCAAGTGATTGTAAAACGTTTGGTTGTGTGATATTTTGATGTTGACGAAGATATTGAGAAAGTGATATCAGTTCTCTCCACACGAACACGGTGATCATTTCTCGCATATTCCTCATGAACTCTGCAGTTGCAACTGAGATTATTTGGTTATTGTGGAAATAGTATATATATTTACGTATCCTATTTTAGTGTGTGATAAAATAGGAATAAATGGACTTAGGGTTTTGAACCTATTTACTATTGCTATATATTATGCTTTATGAGAGATTCTTATAATATTATCAGCCGTCGCTAATATACTAAAATTATTTGCATAACGTAACCCTAATTTGGATGAACCTTGATCACACATTTGCATCATCTTTTTTTCTAGTGTGATCTTCTTGATTCAATTTTGAATACCCCATTTTCTCTTTAATGTATTCTCTGATTTGGGGAATAGTAGGAAGGACAATCAAATATAATATTATCGAACCATTAACAAAATTTGGATAGGAAAGGGAATACATTAGACTATGGTTTATGAGAACATGTGCGGTGGGTCGGCAAGTGGCTGTAAAACGTTTGGTTGTGTGATATTTTGATGTTGACGAAGATATTGAGAAAGTGATATCAGTTCTCTCCACACGAACACGGTGATCATTTCTCGTATATTCCTCATGAACTCTGCAATTGCAATTGAGATTATTTGGTTATTGTGGAAATGGTATATATATTTACGTATCATGTTTTAGTGTGTGATAAAATAGGAATAAATGGACTTAGGGTTTTGAGCCTATTTACTATTGCTATATATTTTGCTTTATGAGAGATTCTTATAATATTATCAGCCGTCGCAAATATAGTAAAATTATTTGCATAACGTAGCCCCAATTTGGATGAACCTTGATGAAACATTTGCATCATCTTTTTTTTCTAGCGTGATCTTCTTGATTCAATTTTGGATACCCCATTTTCTCTTTAATGTATTCTCTGATTTGGGGAATAGTATGAAGGACAATCGTCCTTTCATCGGCATCAAATATAATATCATCGAACCATTAACAAAATTTGGATAGGAAAGGGAATACGTTAGACTATGGTTTATAAGAACACGTGCGGGGGGGTCAGCAAGTGGCTAGAAAATGGTTTGGTTGTGTGATATTTTGATGTTGACGAAGATATTGAGAAAGTGATATAAGTTCTCTCCACACGAACACGGTGATCATTTCTCGTATATTCCTCATGAACCCTGCAGTTGCAATTCATATGATTTGATTGGTGTGGAAATAGGATATATATATATTTACGTTTCCTATTTTTATGTGGGATAAAGTATTAATCAATGTTATATATTATGCTTTATGAGAGATTCTTACAACATTTGTCATTACAAATTTAATAGCCACACTTTGGAGGACGTAGTCCTAATTTGGGTGATACTGGATAAAGGTTTTGCGCCATCTTTTTTCTTGTGTGATCTCTTTTATTCGATTTGTGATACCACCTCAAATTGGTGAAATTCCCAAGCTAACCCCTTTCATCTCTCACTATCTACTCCCGCTTTGTCACTCGTGAAAGGTGCAATGAGATCCGGCGAAATCCCTTGACATTCCCCTTCTTTCACTCAGCTTCCTCTTGGCTTCCCTGGTCTCTCTCCTTCTCTCATAGGAGGAGCTCACCCGCGGCCTCTTCCCCTACTCTCACTCATCCTAAAAAATGGAGCACAGTTAAGACCTCATAATGGTACGCCGGAAGAGAGACCAGGGGGAACAGGTAACATTGATGAACAGTTATTTCGGGATTTACGAGTAGTTTAAGAAACTTTAGGCAATGTATTATTTGAATTTAGGAATAGAAAGAAGGACGATCGTCCTTTTATCGATGTTAAATATAATATTATCGAATCATCGATAAAATTGATAGGAATGGGAAGATTTGAGACTATGGTTTATGAGAGCGTGTGTGACGGTCAACAAGTGGCTGTAAAAAGTTTGGTTGTGGGTCACTTAGATATTGACCACGATATTGAGAAAGTGACACACGAACGTAGTTCGCTACTATGCAGTAACACACATTGATCATTTCTCATATATTGCTCAAGAATTCTACAGTTGTAATTTGGATGATTTGATCCATGCAAGTTTGGCGTCTTCAGATTTTTCTGGGTGCCGTGATGAAAGTAAAAGGAGGTTGGAAAATGTTAAGATTAGAATGCAGCATGTTGACTTGTGGAGTGCAAATGGTCATCCCTCACTCACGTTGCTGGATTTGATGAGGTCACTATTATGTTTTAATACCAAAGAATATGAAAGAATAGATAATGCATAATCTCGTTAATCAATATGATTGTTAATCATGTGCCTTCTCGGTTCCAATCTATTGTTCGTTTGATACATACTATTTACTATATATTATGTGAGGGATGTAGTATGAGGAATTTCTCATTTGTATCATCTGAGAAACCTTGAAATTTTTTTGATTAGCCACACATTACCCGCAGAGGTATCATATATGGGAATCACTAAATGCCCTTGTGAATATGTTCGTATGGCAGCCCGTTAGTGCTTATATTGATCTTCTATTCGTCAAGTGCTCATGACAACTTTTGTGTTGATCATTGATGTTTGTCTTGCATGTTATCAACCCTTGCAATGGCGAGCACCTGAAGAGCTTCCTCCTAGTGGTCATCCAACCACCGCAATTGATATGTTCAGTTTGGATTGCATCATTTTCTTTTGCATTACGGGTGGATGCCATCCATTTGGCATGCTAAATGAAATTAACATGATGGATTGTGTTCGATGGCATTTATGTTCAGTTTGGGTTGCATCATGTTTTTTAAGTATGGATCCTGAATTGAGGTGAGAGTGAGTCATCTTTAATTTGCATCACTACATTTTCATTGCATTGTTTGAAAGATTTTGTAACCATCGTTAAATTTCTTGTAAATCTTATGAGTATTGTTGACACCTAAATTTTATAGATCAGGTAAGTCATATTTTTAAACCTAATTTTTTATATATTTTTTTAGATTTTTAATTATAAATTTCTTTTATCTTTTTAAAAGAAAATTTAAAAAAAATAAAGAAATAAATGAGGGGTCGGGCCTTATCAGCCCAACCCGTGTGATCTTATTGATTCAATTTTGGATACCCCATTTTCTTTTTAAGATATTTATCAAGATATTGAGAAAGTGAGAAAGTGATATCAGGTTCTTTCCGAACAAACGTTGCCCATGGTGATCATTTCTTGTATATTGCTCAAGAATTCCGCAAGTGCAATTTAGATGATTTGATTAGTGTGAAAATATGATATATATATTTACATATCATATTTTAGTGTGGGATAAAATAGGAATAAATGGACTTAGGATTTTGAATTTATTTACTATTGCTATATATTCTGTTATATGAGAGATTCTTGAAATCTTATGAGCCGTCACAAATTTAGTAAAATTGTTTGCATGAGGTAGCATTTAATTTGGATGAACCTTGATAAAACCTTTGTATAATCTTTTTTTCTAGTGTAATCTTCTTAATTCAATTTCGGATACACCATTTTCTCTTTAATGTATTGTCTGATTTGGGGAATAGTAGAAAGGACGGTCTTCCTTTCGTCGGCATCAAATATAATATTATCGAACTATGGACAAAATTGATAAGAAAGGGAATACATGAGACTATGGTTTATGAGAACAAGTGCGGGGGGTCAGCAAGTGGTTGTAAAACGTTTGGTTGTGTGATATTTTGATGTTGACGAAGATATTGAGAAAGTGATATCAGTTCTCTCCACACGAACACGGTGATCATTTCTCGCATATTCCTCATGAACTCTGCAGTTGCAACTGAGATTATTTGGTTATTGTGGAAATAGTATATATATTTACGTATCCTGTTTTAGTGTGTGATAAAATAGGAATAAATGGACTTAGGGTTTTGAACCTATTTACTATTGCTATATATTATGCTTTATGAGAGATTCTTATAATATTATCAGCCGTCGCTAATATAGTAAAATTATTTGCATAACGTAACCCTAATTTGGATGAACCTTGATCAAACATTTGCATCATCTTTTTTTCTAGCGTGATCTTCTTGATTCAATTTTGAATACCCCATTTTCTCTTTAATGTATTCTCTGATTTGGGGAATAGTAGGAAGGACAATCAAATATAATATTATCGAACCATTAACAAAATTTGGATAGGAAAGGGAATACATTAGACTAAGGTTTATGAGAACATGTGCGGTGGGTCAGCAAGTGGCTGTAAAACGATTGGTTGTGTGATATTTTGATGTTGACGAAGATATTGAGAAAGTGATATCAGTTCTCTCCACACGAACACGGTGATCATTTCTCGTATATTCCTCACGAACTCTGCAATTGCAATTGAGATTATTTGGTTATTGTGGAAATGGTATATATATTTACGTATCATGTTTTAGTGTGTGATAAAATAGGAATAAATGGACTTAGGGTTTTGAGCCTATTTACTATTGCTATATATTTTGCTTTATGAGAGATTCTTATAATATTATCAGCCGTCGCAAATATAGTAAAATTATTTGCATAACGTAGCCCCAATTTGGATGAACCTTGATGAAACATTTGCATCATCTTTTTTTTCTGGCGTGATCTTCTTGATTCAATTTTGGATACCCCATTTTCTCTTTAATGTATTCTCTGATTTGGGGAATAGTATGAAGGACAATCGTCCTTTCATCGGCATCAAATATAATATCATCGAACCATTAACAAAATTTGGATAGGAAAGGGAATACGTTAGACTATGGTTTATAAGAACACGTGCGGGGGGTCAGCAAGTGGCTAGAAAAAGGTTTGGTTGTGTGATATTTTGATGTTGACGAAGATATTGAGAAAGTGATATAAGTTCTCTCCACACGAACACGGTGATCATTTCTCGTATATTCCTCATGAACCCTGCAGTTGCAATTCATATGATTTGATTGGTGTGGAAATAGGATATATATATATTTACGTTTCCTATTTTTATGTGGGATAAAGTATTAATCAATGTTATATATTATGCTTTATGAGAGATTCTTACAACATTTGTCATTACAAATTTAATAGCCACACTTTGGAGGACGCAGTCCTAATTTGGGTGATACTGGATAAAGGTTTTGCGCCATCTTTTTTCTTGTGTGATCTCTTTTATTCGATTTGTGATACCACCTCAAATTGGTGAAATTCCCAAGCTAACCCCTTTCATCTCTCACTATCTACTCCCGCTTTGTCACTCGTGAAAGGTGCAATGAGATCCGGCGAAATCCCTTGACATTCCCCTTCTTTCACTCAGCTTCCTCTTGGCTTCCCTGGTCTCTCTCCTTCTCTCATAGGAGGAGCTCACCCGCGGCCTCTTCCCCTGCTCTCACTCATCCTAAAAAATGGAGCACAGTTAAGACCTCATAATGGTACGCCGGAAGAGAGACCAGGGGGAACAGGTAACATTGATGAACAGTTATTTCGGGATTTACGAGTAGTTTAAGAAACTTTAGGCAATGTATTATTTGAATTTAGGAATAGAAAGAAGGACGATCGTCCTTTTATCGATGTTAAATATAATATTATCTAATCATCGATAAAATTGATAGGAATGGGAAGATTTGAGATTCTATTGTTTATGAGAGCGTGTGGTACGGGCAACAAGTGGCTGAAAAAGTTTGGTTGTGGTCCCAATATAGATATTGACCACGATATTGAGAAAGCGACACACGAACGTAGTTCGCTACTATGCAGTAACACACATTGATCATTTCTCATATATTGCTCAAGAATTCTACAGTTGTAATTTGGATGATTTGATCTATGCAAGTTTGGGGTCTTCAGATTTTTCTGGGTGCCGTGATGAAAGTAAAAGGAGGTTGGAAAATGTTAAGATTAGAATGCCATGTTACTTGTGGATTGGGCAAATGTCATCCCTCACGATCACTTTGGCTGGATTTGATGAGGGTTCCCTATTATGATTTTTATATACCAAAGAATATGAAGTAATAGATAATGGCATAATTCTCGTTAATCAATATGGATTGTTAAAAAAGCATGTGCCTTCTCAGGTTGCCAATTATTGTTGCGTGTTGATAGCATACTATTTACTGTATATTATGTGAGGGATGTGGTATGAGGAATTTCTCATTTGTATCATCTGAGAATTGTTCAGCAAAATTTAAACCTTGAAATATTTTTGATTAGCCACACATTACCCGCAGAGGTATCATATATGGGCATCACTAAATGCCCTTGTGAATATGTTCGTATGGCAGCCCGTTAGTGCTTATATTGATCTTCTATTCGTCAAGTGCTCATGACAACTTCTGTGTTGATCATTGATGTTTGTCTTGCATGTTATCAACCCTTGCAATGGCGAGTACCTGAAGAGCTTCCTCCTAGTGGTCATCCAACCACCGCAATTGATATGTTCAGTTTGGATTGCATCATTTTCTTTTGCATTACGGGTGGATGCCATCCATTTGGCATGCTAAATGAAATTAACATGATGGATTGTGTTCGATGGCATTTATGTTCAGTTTGGGTTGCATCATGTTTTTTAAGTATGGATCCTGAATTGAGGTGAGAGTGAGTCATCTTTAATTTGCATCACTACATTTTCATTGCATTGTTTGAAAGATTTTGTAACCATCGTTAAATTTCTTGTAAATCTTATGAGTATTGTTGACACCTAAATTTTATA
>JAGKPW010002573.1:0-28809 GCA_019926035.1 Melaleuca alternifolia | reverse complement strand
CCTCTTAGCCCAATCTAAGGGAGTTCTGCTCCTCTTTGTCCAATCTAAGGAGTTCGTCTCCCCTTTGTCCAATATATGGAATTTTTTGTTTTGGTAATTTGTCCAATCTACGGAGTTCGTCTCCTAATTGTCCAAAGTAAGGGAGTTCGCCTCCTCCTAGTCCAATCTAAGGAGTACGTCTCCTCTTTGTCGAATCTGTGGAGTTCGTCTCCTCATTGTCCAAAGTAAGGGAGTTTGCCTCCTCTCAGTCCAATCTAAGGAGTTCGTCTCCTCTTTGTCCATTTTAAGGGAGTTCGGCTCCTCTTGGTCCAATCTATGGAGTTCGTCTCCTCTATCTCCAAACTAAGGGAGTTCGCCTCCTCTTCTTCCAATCTATGGAGTTCGTCTCCTCTTTGTCCAACCTATGGAGTTCGTCTCCTCTTTATCCAAACTAAGGGAATTCGCCTCCTCTTACTTCATTCTAAGGAGTTCGTCTCCTCTTTGTCCAATCTAAGGGAGTTCGCCTCCTCTTACTCCAATCTAAGGGGTTAGTCTCCTCTTTGCCCAATCTAAGGGAGTTCTGCTCCTCTTTGTCCAATCTATGGAGTTCGTCTCATCATTGTCCAAATTAAGGGAGTTCGCCTCCTCTTGAATCAATCTAAGAAGTTCGTCTCCTCTTTGTCCAATCTAAGGGAGTTCGGCTCCTATTGGTCCAATCTATGGAGCTCGTCTCCTCTTTGTCCAAACTAAGGGAGTTCGCCTTCTCTTACTCCAATATGAGGAGTTCGTCACCTCATTGTCCAATCTAATGGAGTTTGACTCATCTTGGTCCAATCTATGGAGTTCGTCTCCTCTTTGTCGAAACTAAGGGAGTTCGCCTCTTCTTACTCCAATTTAAGGAGTTCGTCTCTTCTTTCTCCAATCTCTGGAGTTCGTCTCCTCTTTGTCCAAAGTAAGGGAGTTCGCCTCCTCTGAGTCCAATGTAAGGAGTTCGTCTCCTCTTTGTCCTATCTAAGGGAGTTCGGCTCCTCTTGGTCCAATCTATGGAGTTCGTCTCCTCTTTGTCCAAACTAAGGGAGTTCACCTCCTCTTACTCCAATCAAAGGAGTTCGTCTCCTCTTTGTCAAATCTAAGGGAGTTCGGCTCCTCTTGGTCCAATCTATGGAGTTCGTGTCCTCTTTGTCTAATCTATGGGAGTTCGGCCCCTCTTGGTCCAATCTATGGAGTTCGTCTCCTCTTGATCCAATCTATGGAGTTCGTCTCTTCTTTGTCCAATCTCTGGAGTTCGTCTCCTCTTTGTCCAAAGTAAGGGAGGTCGCCTTCTCTTACTTCAATCTAAGGAGTTCGTCTCCTTTTTGTCCCATCTAACGATGTTCAACTCCTTTTGGTCCAATCTAAGGGTGTTTATCTCCTCGTGGACCAATCTATGGAGTTCGTCTCCTCTTTGTCGAAACTAAGGAAGTTCGCCTCCTCTTACTCCAATTTAAGGAGTTCGTCTCCTCTTTGTCCAATCTAAGGGAGTTCAGCTCCTCTTGGTCCAATCTATGAAGTTCGTCCTCTTCTTGTCCAAATAGGGTTCGCCTCGTCTTATCCCGCTAAGGAGTTCACTCCCTTCTTTGTCCATCTCTGAGTTCGTCTCCGCTTTGTCTACAGTACGAGTTCGCCGCCTCTTAGTCCAATCTAAGAGGTCGTCTCTCTTTGTCCGATCTAAAGGGAGTTCGGCTCCTCTTTGTCCCATCTATGGGTTCGTCTCCTCTTTGGTCCAAACTAAGGGAGTTCTCCTCCTCTTACTCCAATCTAAGGAGTTCGTCTTCCCTTTGTCCAATATATGGAGTTCGTCTCCTCTTTGTCCAAACTAAGGGCGTTCGCCACCTCTTAGTCCAATCTATGAAGTTCGTCTCTTCTTTGTCCAATCTCTGGAGTTCGTCTCCTCTTTGTCCAAAGTAAGGGAGTTCGCCACCTCTTGGTCTAATCAAAGGAGTTCGTCTCCTCTTTGTCCTATCTAAGGGAGTTCGGCCCCTCTTGGTCCAATCTATGGAGTTCGTCTCCTCTTTGTCCAAAGTAAAGGGGGATTTCCCGACCTCTTCTTACTCCAATCTAAGGAGTTCGTCTCCTCTTTGTCCAACCGAAGGGAGTTCGGCTCCTCTTGGTCCAATCTATGGAGTTCGTCTCCTCTTTGTGCAATCTATGGGAGTTCGGCCCCTCTTGGTCCAATCTATGGAGTTCGTCTCCTCTTGATCTAATCTATGGAGTTCGTCTCTTCTTTGTCCAATCTCTGGAGTTCGTCTCCTCTTTATCCAAAGTAAGGGAGGTCGCCTTCTCTTACTTCAATCTAAGGAGTTCCTCTCCTCTTTGTCCCATCTAACGGTGTTCGACTCCTTTTGGTCCAATCCATGGATTTCGTCTCCTCATTGTCCAAAGTAAGGGAGTTCGCCTCCTCTTCGTCCAATCTAAGGAGTTCGTCTCCTCTTTGTCCAATCTAAGGGAGTTCGGCGTTTGTCCTCACAGTGGCTCCTTTTGTCCGATCTATGGAGTTCGTCTCCTCTTTGTCCAAACTAAGGGAGTTCGCCTCCTCTTACTTCAATCTAAGGAGTACGTCTCCTCTTTGTCCAATCTAAGGGAGGTCACATCCTCTTACTCCAATCTAAGGGGTTAGTCTCCTCTTTGCCCAATCTATGGAAGTTCGTCTCCTCTTTGTACAATCTATGGAGTTCGTCTCCTCATTGTCCAAAGTAAGGGAGTTCGCCTCCTCTTAAAGCAATCTAAGGAGTTCATCTCCTCTTTGTCCAATCTAAGGGAGTTCGGCTCCTCTTGATCCAATCTATGGAGCTCGTCTCCTCCTGGTCCAATCTATGGAGTTCATCTCCTCTTTGTCCAAACTAAGGGAGTTCACCTTCTCTTATTCCAATTTGAGGAGTTCGTCACCTCTTTGTCCAATCTAATGGAGTTCGACTCCTCTTGGTCCAATCCATGGAGTTCGTCTCCTCTTTGTCGAAACTAAGTAAGTTCGCCTCCTCTTACTCCAATTTAAGGAGTTCGTCTCCTCTTTGTCCAATCTAAGGGAGTTCGGCTCCTCTTGGTCCAATCTATGAAGTTCGTCTCTTCTTTGTCCAAACTAAGGGAGTTCGCCTCTTCTTACTCCAATCTAAGGAGTTCATCCCTTCTTTGTCCAATCTAAGGGAGTTCGGCTCCTCTTGGTCCAATCTATGGAGTTCGTCCCTTCTTTGTCCAATCTCTCGAGTTCGTCTCCTCTTTTGTCCAAAGTAAGCGAGTTCGCCTCCTCTTATTCCAATCTAAGGGAGTTCGGCTCCTCTTGGTCCAATCTATGGAGTTCGTCTCTTCTTTGTCCAATCTCTCGAGTTCGTCTCCTCTTTGTCCAAAGTAAGCGAGTTCGCCACCTCTTATTCCAATCTATGGAGTTCATCTCCTCTTTGTCCAAACTAAGGGAGTTCGCCTTCTCTTACTCTGATCTGAGGAGTTCGTCACCTCTTTGTCCAATCTAAGGGAGTTCGACTCCTCTTGGTCCAATCCATGGAGTTCGTCTCCTCTTTGTCCTATCTAAGGGAGTTCGCCTCCTCTTACTCCAATTTAAGGAGTTCGTCTCCTCTTTGTCCAATCTAAGGGAGTTCGGCTCCTCTTGTTCCAATCTATGGAGTTCCTCTCCTCTTTGTCCAATCTATGGAGTTCGTCTCCTCATTGTCCAAAGTAAGGGAGTTCGCCTCCTCATACTCCAATCTAAGGGGTAGTCCGCATCTTTGTCCAATCTAGGGGAGTTCTCTGCTCCTCTTTCTTCTCCAATCAATGGAGTTCGTCTCCTCAGTGTCCAAAGTGAAGGGAGGTCGACTCCTCTTAACCAATCTAAGGTGGATTTCTCTCCTCTTTGTCAGCCATCTACATGGAGTTCGCTCCTCATGGGCCATACTATTAGTTCGTCTCCTCTTTGTCCAAACTAACAGGGATTCGCCACCTCTTATTCACATCTAAGGAGTTCGTCTCCTCTTTGTCCAATCTAAGGAGTTCGTCTCCTTTTACTCCAATCTAAGGGAGTTCGGGTCCTCTTGGTCCAATCTGTGGAGTTCGTCGCCTCTTTGTCCAATCTATGGTGTTCGTCTCCTCATTGTCCAAAGTAAGAGAGTTCGCCTCCTCTTACTCCAATCTAAGGAGTTCGTCTCCTCTTTGTCCTATCTAAGGGATTTCGGCTCCTCTTGGTCCAATCTATGGAGTTCGTCTCCAGTAGAGTTTATCGAAACTAAGGAGTCCGCCTCACTCTTACTCCAATCTATGATGGTCGACTCTTTCTTTGTCCCATCTAAGGGAGTTCGGTCTCCTCTTGTGTCCAATCTATGGAGTTCGTCTCTTCCTTTGTCCAAGCTCTCGAGGTGTCTTCCTCTTTGTCCAAAGTAAGGGAGTTCGCCTCCTCTTATTCCAATCTAAGGAGTTCCTCTCCTCTTTGTCCAAAGTAAGGAGTTCGCCACCTCTTACTCCAATCTAAGGAGTTCGTCTCCTTTTTGTCGAATCTATGGAGTTCGCTTCCTCTTACTCCAATCTAAGAAGTTTGTCTCCTCTTGTCCAATCTATGGAGTTCGTCTCCTCTTTGTCCAAACTAAGGGAGTTCGCCTTCTCTTACTCCAATCTAGGGAGTTCGTACCCTCCTTGTCCAAACTAAGGGAGTTCGCCACCTCTTAATCCAATCTAAGGAGTTCATCTCCTCTTTGTCCAATATATGGAGTTTTTTTTTTTTGGTAATTTGTCCAATCTATGGAGTTCGTCTCCTCATTGTCCAATCTAAGGAGTTCGTCTCCTCTTTGTCCTATCTAAAGGAGTTCGGCTCCTCTTGATCCAATCTATGGAGTTCGTCTCCTCTTTGTCCAAACTAAGGGAGTTCACCCCTCTTACCTCCAATGTATGAGTTTCGTCTCCTCTTTGTCCAATCTCATGGAGTTCGCTCCTCTTACTTTCAATCTAAGGATTTCGTCTCGTCTTTGTCCAATCTAGGGAGTTCAGCTCCCCTTGGGTCCCATTTCCTCTGGAGTTCCGTCTCCTCCGTTGTCCAATATATGGAGTTTCGTCTCCGTCATGGTCCAAAGTAAGGGGTTCGCCTCCTCTTACTCCATCTCTAAGGGTTAGTTTCCTCTTTGTACCCAATCTAAGGGAGTTAGGCTCCTCTTTGTCAGTCTATGGAGTTTCGTTCTCCTCATTGTTCACGTATGGGAGTTCGCCTCTCCTCTAGTCCAATATAAGGAAGTTCGGTCTCCTCTTGGCCAATCTAAGGAGTCGCTTCTCTTGTCCATCTATATGCATTTCGTCTGCTCCTGCCAAACTTAAGTGAGTTCGCCTCCTCTTACTCCAATCTATGGAGTTCGTCTCCTCATTGTCCAAAGTAAGGGAGTTCGCCTCCTCTTAGTCCAATCTAAGGAGGTCGTCTCCTCTTTTGTCCAATCTGTGGAGTTCGTCTCCTCATTGTCCAAAGTAAGGGAGTTCGCCTCCTCTTACTCCAATCTAAGGGGTTAGTCTCCTCTTTGTCCAATCTAAGGGAGTTCAGCTCCTCTTGGTCCAATCTATGGAGTTCGTCTCCTCTTTTGTCCAAACTAAGGGAGTTCACCTCCTCCTACTCCAATCTAAGGAGTTCGTCTCCTCTTTGTCCAATCTAAAGGAGTTCGGCTCCTCTTACTTCAATCTAAGGAGTCCGTCTCCTCATTGTCCAATCTAAGGGAGTTCGGCTCTTCTTTGTCCAATCTATGGAGTTCGTCTCTTCTTTGTCCAATCTCTGGAGTTCGTCTCCTCTTTGTCTAAAGTAAGGGAGTTCGCCTCCTCTTAGTCCAATCTAAGGAGGTCGTCTCCTCTTTGTGCTATCTAAGGGAGTTCGGCTCCTCTTGGTCCAATCTATGGAGTTCGTCTCCTCTTTGTCCAAACTAAGGGAGTTCTCCTCCTCTTACTCCAATCTAAGGAGTTCGTCTTCCCTTTGTCCAATATATGGAGTTCGTCTCCTCTTTGTCCAAACTAAGGGCGTTCGCCACCTCTTACTCCAATCTAAGGAGTTCATCCCTTCTTTGTCCAATCTCTGGAGTTCGTCTCCTCTTTGTCTAAAGTAAGGGAGTTCGCCTCCTCTTAGTCCAATCTAAGGAGGTCGTCTCCTCTTTGTCCTATCTAAGGGAGTTCGGCTCCTCTTGGTCCAATCTATGGAGTTCGTCTCCTCTTTGTCCAATCTAAGGGAGTTAGGCCCTTCTTGGTCCAATCTATGGAGTTCGTCTCCGCTTGGTCCAATCTATGGAGTTCGTCTCTTCTTTGTCCAATCTCTGGAGTTCGTCTCCTCTTTGTCCAAAGTAAAGGAGGTCGCCTTCTCCTACTTCAATCTAAGGAGTTCCTCTCCTCTTTGTCCCATCTAACGGTGTTCGACTCCTTTTGGTCCAATCTATGGAGTTCGTCTCCTCATTGTCCAAAGTAAGGGAGTTCGCCTCCTCTTCGTCCAATCTAAGGAGTTCGTCTCCTCTTTGTCCAATCTAAGGGAGTTCGGTCCTTTTGGTCCGATCTATGGAGTTCGTCTCCTCTTTGTCCAAAGTAAAGGAGTTCGCCTCCTCTAAGTCCAATCTAAGGAGTTCGTCTCCTCTTTGTGCTATCTAAGGGAGTTCAGCTGCTATTGGTCCAATCTATGGAGTTCGTCTCCTCTTTTGTCCAAACTAAGGGATTTCACCTCCTCTTACTCCAATCTAAGGGGTTCGTCTCCTCTTTGTCCAATCTAAAGGAGTTCGGCTCCTCTTACTTCAATCTAAGGAGTTAGTCTCCTCTTTGTCCAATCTAAGGGAGTTCGGCTCCTCTTGGTCCAATCTATGGAGTTCGTCTCTTCTTTGTCCAATCTCTGGAGTTCGTCTCCTCATTGTCCAAAGTAAGGGAGTTCGCCTCCTCTGACTCCAATCTAAGGGGTTAGTCTCCTCTTTGCCCAATCTAAGGGAGTTCTGCTCCTCTTTGTCCAATCTATGGAGTTCGTCTCATCATTGTCCAAAGTAAGGGAGTTCGCCTCCTCTTACTCAATCTAAGGATTCGTCTCCTCTTTGGCCAATCGTAAGGGGTTCGGCTCCTCTTGGTCCAATCGATGAAGTTCGTCCTCTTCTTTGTCCAACTCTGGAGGGTTCTTCTCCTCTGGTCCAAAGTAAGAGGTCGCCACCTCTTAGTCCCTCTAAGGAGTTCGTCTCCTCTTTGTCCTATCTAGGGAGTCCTCCCCCTTGGTCCAATCTGTGGATTCGTCTCATCTTTGTCCAAACTAAGGGAAGTTCACCTCCTCCTACTCATCTAGGAGTTCGTCCCTCTTTGTCCAAAACAAGGGAGTTTGCCACCTCTTACTCCAATCTAAGGAGTTCGTATCCTCTTTGTCCAATCTAAGGGAGTTCGATTCCTCTTGGTCCAATCTATGGGGTTCGTCTCCTCTTTGTCCAAACTAAGGGAGTTCGCCTCCTCTTACTCCAATCTAAGGAGTTCGTCTCCTCTTTGTCAAATCTAAGGGAGTTCGGCTCCTCTTGGTCCAATCTATGGAGTTCGTCTCCTCTTTGCCCAATATATGGAGTTCGTCTCCTCATTGTCCAAAGTAAGGGAGTTCGCCTCCTCTTACTCCAATCTAAGGGGTTAGTCTCCTCTTTGTCCAATCTAAGGGACTTCGGCTCCTCTTTGTCCAATCTATGGAATTCGTCTCCTCACTGTTCAAAGTAAGGGAGTTCGCCTCCTCTCAGTCCGATCTAAGGAGTTCGTCTCCTCTTTGTCCATTCTAAGGGAGTTCGGCTCCTCTTGGTCCAATCTATGCATTTTGTCTCCTCTATGTCCAAACTAAGGGAGTTCGCCTCCTCTTACTCCAATCTATGGAGTTCGTCTCTTCTTTGTCCTATCTAATGGAGTTCGGCTCCTCTTGGTCCAATCTGTGGAGCTCGTCTCCTCCTGGTCCAATCTATGGAGTTCATCCCCTCTTTGTCCAAACTAAGGGAGTTCGCCTTCTCTTACTCCAATCTAAGGAGTTCGTCACCTCTTTGTCCAATCTAAGGGAGTTCGACTCCTCTTGGTCCAATCCATGGAGTTCGTCTCCTCTTTGCCGAAACTAAGGAAGTTCGCCTCCTCTTACTCCAATTTAAGGAGTTCGTCTCCTCTTTGTCCAATCTAAGGGAGTTCGGCTCCTCTTGGTCCAATCTATGAAGTTCGTCTCTTCTTTGTCCAAACTAAGGGAGTTCGCCTCTTCTTACTCCAATCTAAGGAGTTCATCCCTTCTTTGTCCAATCTCTGAAGTTCGTCTCCTCTTTGTCTAAAGTAAGGGAGTTCGCCTCCTCTTAGTCCAATCTAAGGAGGTCGTCTCCTCTTTGTCCTATCTAAGGGAGTTCGGCTCCTCTTGGTCCAATCTATGGAGTTCGTCTCCTCTTTGTCCAATCTATGGGAGTTCGGCTCCTCTTGGTCCAACCTATGGAATTCGTTTCCTCTTTGTCCAAACTAAGGGAGTTCGCCTCCTCTTACTTCATTCTAAGGAGTTCATCTCTTCTTTGTCCAATCTAAGGGAGTTCGCCTCCTCTTACTCCAATCTAAGGGGTTAGTCTCCTCTTTGTCCAATCTAAGGGAGTTCGGCTCCTCATTGTCCAACGTAAGGGAGTTCGCCTCCTCTTACTCCAATCTAAGGGGTTAGTCTCCTCTTTGTCCAATCTAAGGGAGTTCGGCTCGTCTTTTTCCAATCTATGGAGTTCGTCTCCTCAATGTTCAAAGTAAGGGAGTTCGCCTCCTCTCAGTCCGATCTAAGGAGTTCGTCCTCTTTGTCCATTCCAAGGGAGTTCGGCTCCTCTTGGTCCAATCTATGGAGTTCGTCTCCTCTTGTCCAAAGTAAGGGAGTTCGCCTCCTCTTACTCCAATCTAAGGAGTTCGTCTCCTCTTTGTCCAATCTAAGGGAGTTCGCTCCTCTTGGTCCAATCTATAGAGTTCGTCTCTTCTTTGTCCAATCTCTGGAGTTCGTCTCCTCCTTTTCCAAAGTAAAGTAGTTCACCTCCTTTTACTCCAATCTAAGGAGTTCGTCTTCTCTTTGTCCAATATATGGAGTTCGTCTCCACTTTGTCCAAACTAAGGGACTTCGCCACCTCTTAGTCCAATCTAAGGAGTTCGTCTCCACTTTGTCCAATCTAAGGGAGTTCTGCTCCTCTTTGTCCAATCTAAGGAGTTCGTCTCCCCTTTGTCCAATATATGGAATTTTTTGTTTTGGTAATTTGTCCAATCTACGGAGTTCGTCTCCTGATTGTCCAAAGTAAGGGAGTTCGCCTCCTCCTAGTCCAATCTAAGGAGTTCGTCTACTCTTTGTCCAATCTGTGGAATTCGTCTCCTCATTGTCCAAAGTAAGGAAGTTCGCCTCCTCTCAGTCCAATCTAAGGAGTTCGTCTCCTCTTTGTCCATTTTAAGGGAGTTCGGCTCCTCTTGGTCCAATCTATGGAGTTCGTCTCCTCTATCTCCAAACTAAGGGAGTTCGCCTCCTCTTCTTCCAATCTATGGGAGTTCGGCTCCTCCTGGTCAAATCTATGAAGTTCGTCTCTTCTTTGTCCAATCTCTGGAGTTCGTCTCCTCTTTGTCTAAAGTAAGGGAGTTTGCCTCCTCTTAGTCCAATCTAAGGAGGTCGTCTCCTCTTTGTCCTATCTAAGGGAGTTCAGCTCCTCTTTGGTCCAATCTAAGGGAGTTCGGCTCCTCTTGGTCCAATCTATGGAGTTCGTCTCCTCTTTGTCCAAACTAAGGGAGTTCGCCTCCTCTTCTTCCAATCTATGGAGTTCGTCTCCTCTTTGTCCAATCTATGGGAGTACGGCTCCTCTTGGTCCAACCTATGGAGTTCGTCTCCTCTTTGTCCAAACTAAGGCAGTTCGCCTCCTCTTACTTCATTCAAAGGAGTTCGTCTCCTCTTTGTCCAATCTATGGGAGTTCGCCTCCTCTTACTCCAATCTAAGGGGTTAGTCTCCTCTTTGCCCAATCTAAGGGAGTTCTGCTCCTCTTTGTCCAATCTATGGAGTTCGTCTCATCATTGTCCAAAGTAAGGGATTTCGCCTCCTCTTGAACCAATCTAAGAAGTTCGTCTCCTCTTTGTCCAATCTAAGGGAGTTCGGCTCCTCTTGGTCCAATCTATGGAGCTCGTCTCCTCTTTGTCCAAAATAAGGGAGTTCGCCTTCTCTTACTCCAATCTGAGGAGTTGGTCACCTCTTTGTCCAATCTAATGGAGTTCGACTCCTCTTGGTCCAATCTATGGAGTTCGTCTCCTCTTTGTCGAAACTAAGGGAGTTCGCCTCCTCTTACTCCAATTTAAGGAGTTCGTCTCTTCTTTGTCCAATCTAAGGGAGTTCGGATCCTCTTGGTCCAATCTATGGAGTTCGTCTCTTCTTTGTCCAATCTCTGGAGTTCGTCTCCTCATTGTCCAAAGTAAGGGAGTTCGCCTCCTCTTAGTCCAATGTAAGGAGTTCGTCTCCTCTTTGTCCTATCTAAGGGAGTTCGGCTCCTCTTGGTCCTATCTATGGAGTTCGTCTCCTCTTTGTCCAAACTAAGGGAGTTCACCTCCTCTTACTGCAATCAAAGGAGTTCGTCTGCTCTTTGTCAAATCTAAGGGAGTTCGGCTCCTCTTGGTCCAATCTATGGAGTTCGTCTCCTCTTTGTCCAATCTAAGGGAGTTAGGCCCTTCTTGGTCCAATCTATGGAGTTCGTCTCCGCTTGGTCCAATCTATGGAGTTCGTCTCTTCTTTGTCCAATCTCTGGAGTTCGTCTCCTCTTTGTCCAAAGTAAAGGAGGTCGCCTTCTCCTACTTCAATCTAAGGAGTTCCTCTCCTCTTTGTCCCATCTAACGGTGTTCGACTCCTTTTGGTCCAATCCATGGATTTCGTCTCCTCATTGTCCAAAGTAAGGGAGTTCGCCTCCTCTTCGTCCAATCTAAGGAGTTCGTCTCCTCTTTGTCCAATCTAAGGGAGTTCGGTCCTTTTGGTCCGATCTATGGAGTTCGTCTCCTCTTTGTCCAAAGTAAAGGAGTTCGCCTCCTCTAAGTCCAATCTAAGGAGTTCGTCTCCTCTTTGTGCTATCTAAGGGAGTTCAGCTGCTATTGTTCCAATCTATGGAGTTCGTCTCCTCTTTTGTCCAAACTAAGGGATTTCACCTCCTCTTACTCCAATATAAGGGGTTCGTCTCCTCTTTGTCCAATCTAAAGGAGTTCGGCTCCTCTTACTTCAATCTAAGGAGTTCGTCTCCTCTTTGTCCAATCTAAGGGAGTTCGGGTACTCTTGGTCCAATCTATGGAGTTCGTCTCCTCTTTCTCCAATCTATGGAGTTCGTCTCCTCATTGTCCAAAGTAAGGGAGTTCGCCTCCTCTTACTCCAATCTAAGGGGTTAGTCTCCGCTTTGTCCAATGTAAGGGAGTTCGGCTACTCTTTGTCCAATCTATGGAGTTCGTCTCCTCATTGTCCAAAGTAAGGGAGTTCGCCTCCTCTCAGTCCAATCTAAGGAGTTCGTCTCCTCTTTGTCCAATCTAAGGGAGTTCGGCTCCTCTTGGTCCAATCTATGAAGTTAGTCTCTTCTTTGTCCAATCTCTGGAGTTCGTCTCCTCTTTGTCCAAAGTAAGGGAGTTCGCCACCTCTTAGTCCAATCTAAGGAGTTCGTCTGCTCTTTGTCCTATCTAAGGGAGTTCGGCTCCTCTTGGTCCAATCTATGGAGTTCGTCTCCCCTTGGTCCAATCTGTGGAGTTCGTCTCCTCTTTGTCCAAACTAAGGGAGTTCACCTCCTCTTACTCCAATCTAAGGAGTTCATCTCCTCTTTGTCCAAACTAAGGGAGTTCGCCACCTCTTAGTCCAATCTAAGGAGTTTGTCTCCTCTTTGTCCAATCTGAGGGAGTTCGGCTCCTCTTGGTCCAATCTATGGAGTTCGTCTCCTCTTTGTCCAGTATATGGAGTTCGTCTCCTCATTGTCCAAAGTAAGAGAGTTCGCCTCCTCTTACTCCAATCTAAGAGGTTAGTCTCCTCTTTGTCCAATCTAAGGGAGTTCGGCTCCTCGTTGTCCAATCTATGGAGTTCGTCTCCTCAATGTTCAAAGTAAGGGAGTTCGCCTCCTCTCAGTCCGATCTAAGGAGTTCGTCTCCTCCTTGTCCATTCTAAGGGAGTTCGGCTCCTCTTGGTCCAATCTATGCATTTTGTCTCCTCTATGTCCAAACTAAGGGAGTTCGCCTCCTCTTACTCCAATCTATGGAGTTCGTCTCTTCTTTGTCCTATCTAAGGGAGTTCGGCTCCTCTTGGTCCAATCTATAGAGTTCGTCTCTTCTTTGTCCAATCTCTGGAGTTCGTGTCCTCCTTGTCCAAAGTAAAGTAGTTCGCCTCCTTTTAGTCCAATCTAAGGAGTTCGTCTCTTTTTTGTCCTATCTAAGGGAGTTCAGCTCCTCTTGTTCCAAATATGGAGTTCGTCTCCCTTTTGTCCAAACTAAGGGAGTTCCACCTCCTCTACTCCATCTAAGATTTCGCCACCTCTTACTCCAATCTCAGGAGTTCATCTCCTCTTTGTCCAATGTAAGGGAGTTCGTCTCCTCTTGGTCCAATCTATGGAGTTCGTCTCTTCTTTGTCCCATCTCTGGAGTTCGTCTCCTCTTTGTCCAAAGTAAGGGAGTTCGCCACCTCTTGGTCTAATCAAAGGAGTTCGTCTCCTCTTTGTCCTATCTAAGGGAGTTCGGCTCCTCTTGGTCCAACCTATGGAGTTCGTCTCCTCTTTGTCCAAACTAAGGCAGTTCGCCTCCTCTTACTTCATTCTAAGGAGTTCGTCTCCTCTTTTGTCCAAACTAAGGGATTTAACCTCCTCTTACTCCAATCTAAGGAGTTCGTCTCCTCTTTGTCCAAACAAAGGGAGTTCGGCTCCTCTTGGTCCAATCTATGGGTTGGTCGTCATCATTGGTCCAATAAGGATTTCCCTCCTCTTGAACCAAATCTAAGACGTTTCGTCGCCTCTTGGTCCATCTAAGGGAGTTTCCGGCTCCTCCTTAGGTCCAAAAATTTTTTTTCTATGAGTTCGTCTCTCTTCTCCTATGCATCCAATCTCTGAGTTTTCGTCTCCTCATTGGTCCAGAGTAAAGGGAGTTCGCCTTCCTCTTAGTCCAATCTAAGGAGTTCGTCTCCTCTTTGTCCAATCTAAGGGAGTTTGGCTCCTCTTGGTCCAATCTATGGAGTTCGTCTCCTCTTTGTCCAAACTAAGGGTGTTCACCTCCTCTTACTACAATCAAAGGTGTTCGTCTCCTCTTTGTCAAATCTAAGGGAGTTCGGCTCCTCTTGGTCCAATCTATGGAGTTCGTCTCCTCTTTGCCCAGTATATGGAGTTCGTCTCCTCATTGTCCAAAGTAAGGGAGTTCGCCTCCTCTTACTCCAATCTAAGGGGTTAGTCTCCTCTTTGTCCAATCTAAGGGACTTCGGCTCCTCTTTGTCCAATCTATGGAATTCGTCTCCTCACTGTTCAAAGTAAGGGAGTTCGCCTCCTCTCAGTCCGATCTAAGGTGTTCGTCTCCTCTTTGTCCATTCTAAGGGAGTTCGGCTCCTCTTGGTCCAATCTATGCATTTTGTCTCCTCTATGTCCAAACTAAGGGAGTTCGCCTCCTCTTACTCCAATCTATGGAGTTCGTCTCTTCTTTGTTCTATCTAATGGAGTTCGGCTCCTCTTGGTCCAATCTATAGAGTTCGTCTCTTCTTTGTCCAATCTCTGGAGTTCGTGTCCTCCTTGTCCAAAGTAAAGTAGTTCGCCTCCTTTTAGTCCAATCTAAGGAGTTCGTCTCCTCTTTGTCCTCTCTAAGAGAGTCAGCTCCTCTTGTTCCAATATATGGAGTTCGTCTCCTCTTTTTGTCCAACTAACGGGAGTTCGCCTCCTCTTACTCCAATCTAAGGAGTTCGTCTCCTCTTGTCCAATCTATGGGAGTTAGGCTCCTCTTGGTCCAATCTATGGAGTTCGTCTCCTCTTTGTCCAATCTATGGAGTTCGACTCCTCTTGGTCCAATCTATGGTGTTCGTCTCTTCTTTGTCCAATCTCTGGAGTTCGTCTCCTCTTTGTCTAAAGTAAGGGAGTTCGCCTCCTCTTAGTCCAATCTAAGGAGGTCGTCTCCTCTTTGTCCTATCTAAGGGAGTTCGGCTGCTCTTGGTCGAATCTATGGAGTTCGTCTCCTCTTTGTCCAAACTAAGGGAGTTCTCCTCCTCTTACTCCAATCTAAGGAGTTCGTCTTCTCTTTGTCCAATATATGGAGTTCGTCTCCACTTTGTCCAAACTAAGGGACTTCGCCACCTCTTAGTCCAATCTAAGGAGTTCGTCTCCTCTTTGTCCAATCTAAGGGGTTAGTCTCCTCTTAGCCCAATCTAAGGGAGTTCTGCTCCTCTTTGTCCAATCTAAGGAGTTCGTCTCCCCTTTGTCCAATATATGGAAATTTTTGTTTTGGTAATTTGTCCAATCTACGGAGTTCGTCTCCTGATTGTCCAAAGTAAGGGAGTTCGCCTCCTCCTAGTCCAATCTAAGGAGTTCGTCTACTCTTTGTCCAATCTGTGGAATTCGTCTCCTCATTGTCCAAAGTAAGGAAGTTCGCCTCCTCTCAGTCCAATCTAAGGAGTTCGTCTCCTCTTTGTCCAATCTAAGGGAGTTCGGCTCTTCTTGGTCCAATCTATGGAGTTCGTCTCCTCTATCTCCAAACTAGGGGAGTTCGCCTCCTCTTCTTCCAATCTATGGAGTTCGTCTCCTCTTTGTCCAATCTATGGGAGTTCAGCTCCTCTTGGTCCAACCTATGGAGTTCGTCTCGTCTTTGTCCAAACTAAGGGAGTTCGCCTCCTCTTACTTCATTCTAAGGAGTTCGTCTCCTCTTTGTCCAATCTAAGGGAGTTCGCCTCCTCTTACTCCAATCTAAGGGGTTAGTCTCCTCTTTGTCCAATCTAAGGGAGTTCAGCTCCTCATTGTCCAAAGTAAGGGAGTTCGCATCCTCTTACTCCAATCTAAGGGGTTAGTCTCTTCTTTGTCCAATCTAAGGGAGTTCGGCTCGTCTTTGTCCAATCTATGGAGTTCGTCTCCTCATTGTTCAAAGTAAGGGAGTTCGCCTCCTCTCAGTCCAATCTAAGGAGTTCGTCTCCTCTTTGTCCATTCTAAGGGAGTTCGGCTCCTCTTGGTCCAATCTATGCATTTTGTCTCCTCTATGTCCAAACTAAGGGAGTTCGCCTCCTCTTACTCCAATCTATGGAGTTCGTCTCTTCTTTGTCCTATCTAAGGGAGTTCGGCTCCTCTTGGTCCAATCTATAGAGTTCGTCTCTTCTTTGTCCAATCTCTGGAGTTCGTCTCGTCCTTGTCCAAAGTAAAGTAGTTCGCCTCCTTTTACTCCAATCTAAGGAGTTCGTCTTCTCTTTGTCCAATATATGGAGTTCGTCTCCACTTTGTCCAAACTAAGGGACTTCGCCACCTCTTAGTCCAATCTAAGGAGTTCGTCTCCTCTTTGTCCAATCTAAGGGGTTAGTCTCCTCTTAGCCCAATCTAAGGGAGTTCTGCTCCTCTTTGTCCAATCTATGGAGTTCGTCTCCCCTTTGTCCAATATATGGAATTTTTTGTTTTGGTAATTTGTCCAATCTACGGAGTTCGTCTCCTAATTGTCCAAAGTAAGGGAGTTCGCCTCCTCCTAGTCCAATCTAAGGAGTTCGTCTACTCTTTGTCCAATCTGTGGAATTCGTCTCCTCATTGTCCAAAGTAAGGAAGTTCGCCTCCTCTCAGTCCAATCTAAGGAGTTCGTCTCCTCTTTGTCCATTTTAAGGGAGTTCGGCTCCTCTTGGTCCAATCTATGGAGTTCGTCTCCTCTATCTCCAAACTGAGGGAGTTCGCCTCCTATTCTTTCAATCTATGGAGTTCGTCTCCTCTTTGTCCAATCTATGGGAGTTCGGCTCCTCTTGGTCCAACCTATGGAGTTCGTCTCCTTCTTGGCCATCTCTGGAGTTCGTCTGTTCTTCTTTGGTCCTAAAGTAAGGAGTTTCCTCCTCTTTATCAATCAAGGAGGTCGTCCTCCTCTTTGTCCTATCTAAGGAGTTCCGCTGCCTCCTTTGGTCCAATCTATGGAGGTCGTCTCCTCTTTGTCCAATCTTTGGAGTTCGTCACCTCTTTGTCCAAACTAAGGGAGTTCGCCACCTCTTACTCCAATCTAAGGAGTTCGTCTCCTCTTTGTCCATTGTAAGGGAGTTCGCCACCTCTTTGGTCCCACCTATGGTTCGTCCTCCTCTTTGTCCAAACTAAGGGAGTTTCGCCGCCTCCTCTTGACTTCATTCTAAGAGTTCATCGTCTTTCTTTGTCCAATCTAAGGGAGTTCGCCTCCTCTTACTCCAATATAAGGGGTTAGTCTCCTCTTTGCCCAATCTAAGGGAGTTCTGCTCCTCTTTGTCCAATCTAAGGAGTTGGCCTCATCATTGTCGAAAGTAAGGGAGTTCGCCTCCTCTTGAACCAATCTAAGATGTTCGTCTCCTCTTTGTCCAATCTAAGGGAGTTCGGCTCCTCTTGGTCCAATCTATGGAGCTCGTCTCCTCTTTGTCCAAAGTAAGGGAGTTCGCCACCTCTTGGTCTAATCAAAGGAGTTCGTCTCCTCTTTGTCCTATCTAAGGGAGTTCGGCTCCTCTTGGTCCAACCTATGGAGTTCGTCTCCTCTTTGTCCAAACTAAGGGAGTTCCACCCCTCTTACTTCATCTAAGGTGTTCATCTCTTCTTTGTCCCAATCTAAGGGGATTTCGCCTCCTCTTATCCAATCTAAGGGTTATTCTCCTCTTTGCCCAATCTAAGGGAGTTCTGCTTCCTCTTTGTCCATCAATGGAGTTCGTCTCCTCATTGTCCAAAGTAAGGGAGTTCGCCTCCTCTTAGTTCAATCTATGGAGTTCGTCTCCTCTTTGTCCAATCTATGGCGTTCGTCTCCTCATTGTCCAAAGTAAGGGAGTTCGCCTCCTCTTACTCCAATCTCAGGGGTTAGTCTCCTCTTTGTCCAATCTAAGGGAGTTCGGCTCCTCTTTGTCCAATTTATGGAGTTCGTCTCCTCATTGTCCAAAGTAAGGGAGTTCGCCTCCTCTCAGTCCAATCTAAGGAGTTCGTCTCCTCTTTGTCCAATCTAAGGGAGTTCGGCTCCTCTTGGTCCAATCAATGAAGTTAGTCTCTTCTTTGTCCAATCTCGGGATTTCATCTCCTCTTTGTCCAAAGTAACGGAGTTCGCCACCTCTTAGTCCAAGCTAAGGAGTTCGTCTCCTCTTTGTCCTATCTAAGGGAGTTCGGCTCCCCTTGGTCCAATCTGTGGAGTTCGTCTCATCTTTGTCCAAACTAAGGGAGTTCACCTCCTCTTACTCCAATCTAAGGAGTTCGTCTCCTCTTTGTCCAGTATATGGAGTTCGTCTCCTCTTTGTCCAGTATATGGAGTTCGTCTCCTCTTTGTCCAAAGTAAGGGAGTTCGCCTCCTCTTACTCCAATCTAAGGGGTTAGTCTCCTCTTTGTCCAATCTAAGGGACTTCGGCTCCTCTTTGTCCAATCTATGGAATTCGTCTCCTCACTGTTCAAAGTAAGGGAGTTCGCCTCCTCTCAGTCCGATCTAAGGTGTTCGTCTCCTCTTTGTCCATTCTAAGGGAGTTCGGCTCCTCTTGGTCCAATCTATGCATTTTGTCTCCTCTATGTCCAAACTAAGGGAGTTCGCCTCCTCTTACTCCAATCTATGGAGTTCGTCTCTTCTTTGTTCTATCTAATGGAGTTCGGCTCCTCTTGGTCCAATCTATAGAGTTCGTCTCTTCTTTGTCCAATCTCTGGAGTTCGTGTCCTCCTTGTCCAAAGTAAAGTAGTTCGCCTCCTTTTAGTCCAATCTAAGGAGTTCGTCTCCTCTTTGTCCTATCTAAGGGAGTTCAGCTCCTCTTGTTCCAATATATGGAGTTCGTCTCCTCTTTTGTCCAAACTAAAGGGAGTTCACCTCCTCTTACTCCAATCTAAGGAATTCGTCTCCTCTTTGTCCAATCTAAAGGAGTTCGGCTCCTCTTACTTCAATCTAAGGAGTCCGTCTCCTCTTTGTCCAATCTAAGGGAGTTCGGCTCCTGTTGGTCCAATCTATGGAGTTCGTCTCTTCTTTGTCCAATCTCTGGAGTTCGTCTCCTCTTTGTCTAAAGTAAGGGAGTTCGCCTCCTCTTAGTCCAATCTAAGGAGGTCGTCTCCTCTTTGTCCTATCTAAGGGAGTTCGGCTGCTCTTGGTCCAATCTATGGAGTTCGCCTCCTCTTTGTCCAAACTAATGGGTTCTCCTCCTCTTACCTCCCATCTAGGAGTTCGCCTCCTCTTAATCCAATGTAAGGAGTTCATCTCCTCTTCGTCCAATGTAAGGGAGTTCGCCTACTCTTAGTCCAATCTAAGGAGTTCGTCTCCTCTTTGTCCAATCTAAGGGGTTTGTCTCCTCTTAGCCCAATCTAAGGGAGTTCTGCTCCTCTTTGTCCAATCTAAGGAGTTCGTCTCCCCTTTGTCCAATATATGGAAATTTTTGTTTTGGTAATTTGTCCAATCTACGGAGTTCGTCTCCTGATTGTCCAAATAAGGGCGTGTTCGCCTCCCTTCTAGTCCAATCTAAGGTTTCGTCTACTCTTTGTTCCCCAATCTGGGGAATCGTCTCCCTCTTGTCCCAAGAAAAGTAAGGGAGTTCGCCTCCTCTCAGTCCAATCTAAGGAGTTCGTCTCCTCTTTGTCCATTTTAAGGGAGTTCGGCTCCTCTTGGGCCAATCTATGGAGTTCGTCTCCTCTATCTCCAAACTAGGGGAGTTCGCCTCCTCTTCTTCCAATCTATGGAGTTCGTCTCCTCTTTGTCCAATCTATGGTAGTTCGGCTCCTCTTGGTCCAACCTATGGAGTTCGTCTCCTCTTTGTCCAAACTAAGGCAGTTCGCCTCCTCTTACTTCATTCTAAGGAGTTCGTCTCCTCTTTTGTCCAAACTAAGGGATTTAACCTCCTCTTACTCCAATCTAAGGAGTTCGTCTCCTCTTTGTCCAATCTAAAGGAGTTCGGCTCCTCTTACTTCAATCTAAGGAGTTCGTCTCCTCTTTGTCCAATCTAAAGGAGTTCGGCTCCTCTTACTTCAATCTAAGGAGTTCGTCTCCTCTTTGTCCAATCTATGGGAGTTCGGCTCCTCTTGGTCCAATCTATGGGGTTCGTCTTGTCTTTCTCCAATCTATAGAGTTCGTCTCCTCATTGTCTAAAGTAAAGGAGTTCGCCTCCTCTTACTCCAATCTAAGGGGTTAGTCTCCTCTTTGTCCAATCTAAGGGAGTTCGGCTCCTCTTTGTCCAATCTATGGAGTTCGTCTCCTCATTGTCCAAAGTAAGGGAGTTCGCCTCCTCTCAGTCCAATCTAAGGAGTTCGTCTCCTCTTTGTCCATTTTAAGGGAGTTCGGCTCCTCTTGGTCCAATCTATGGAGTTCGTCTCCTCTTTGTCGAATCTATGGAGTTCGTCTCCTCTTTGTCCAAAGTAAGGGAGTTCACCACCTCTTACTCCAATCTAAGGAGAACATCTCCTTTTTGTCCAGCAAGGGAGTTCCCACCCTCTTGTCCCAATCTAATGAAGTTTGTCTCCTCTTTGTCATCGAAGGAGTTCGGGTCCTCTATGGTCCAATCTATGGAGTCGTCTCCTCTTGTCCAATATATGGAGTGTTTTTTTTGTTTGGTAATGTTTGTCCAATAATGTAGTTCGTCCATCATTGTCCAAGTAAGGGAGTTCGCCTCCCTTACTCCAACTATGGAGGTCGGCCCTTCTTGTAGTCATATCTAAGGGAGTTCGGCCCTCTTGGTCCATCTATAAGGTTAGTTTTTTTTTTTTGGTAGGGTAAAAGTATATTGATCTTTAGAGCCAAAAGTACATGATATGGAGAAACCGATACTACAAACCTACACTTACACTCATGTGAGCTAAGTGAAGGAGTATCGTGAGTCTCAGAAACTAGAGGATGTACATAAGGAGGAGATAAGAAGAAACGGAGAGACCAGTACTACAGGCCTACACTTACACTCTAAATGAGTTAAGTGGAGGAATACCATGAATCTCAAAGACTATAAGGTACCAACAAAAAGGGGAAGAACAAGTCTTACAAAAAAATGGAGTCATCCAAGCCCCAATTATGTTGAATTCTTCTATTCCTAGTAGTGTCAATGACATTCTTCTGAGTTCTAGCGAAGTCCTTGACAAGTTTCAAAAGTTGCATCTTCATTGCGGGGAGGAATCTGTCGCAGTTCCTGAATAAGATGTTGTTCCTAGACTTCCAAATGATGTGGCACATCGCTCCAAGAGCGAACTTCGCAATCTTTTGGGAAAATTGATTGTCGGATATATGAGTAATAGCCCAATTAAGGGTGGTATTCCAGCCACCCTCTTGCCAATCAAGAAGACAATTCCGCGACCAAAAAAGGGCTAAGTGTTTAGTTATGGAGCATCCGAAGAAAAGATGGTCAATCGAGTCCGGCCTTAGATGGCAAAATGCACATGTAGCATTAGTGATTCTACCATAAGTTAGAAGAAAAACCTGGATAGGGAGTCTTCTTTTTGTCATCAACCATAGGAGGAATTGGTGTGCAGGAGCGATGGATGAATCCCAAATAAATTCGAACCAGTGAACCCGAGGTTTCTTCGGTCTTATAGCTTTCCAAGCTGAAGAAGACGAAAATTTTCCAGAATTTGAACCTTTCCACAAAAATCGATCTGGATGGGCAGTAGGTGTAGGGAGGTCACCCCCCCAATCAAAAAATGTCTCCATAAGATTCGAATTAGGAGCCCGGTTCTCTAGTAATTCAGCAAGTGAGGCATCTCTTGGGTAACCCGACAGATAAATTTGTCGGTTACTAAATAGCATATTGAGCGGGCCATTTGGATGCCAAGCATCGAACCATAAGGAAATAGAAAGCCCATCCCCCACACGCCAATGAAACATATGTCTGAATTCTTTCCCTAAGTCAATGATCTTCTTCTAAGACCAAGAACAGAACGTAGGTCTACGTACCTCCCAAAAACTCCGGTTCTTGATGAAATTAGAATGTATCCAAATGCACCAGAGCGATTCTTTGTCCGAGAAAAGGGCCCAAATATGTTTGAGCATGGAAGCTTTGTTGCTTTGTTTTAGGCGCCTTATACCGAGTCCTCCTTCTTCTTTTGGGAAGCATACATCATGCCATGAGACTTTTGCACCCCCGGGGCCTAAGGAAGGGCCTTTCCACAAGAACTGCCTAATGATCTTCTCAATACAATCCAGAACCGAAACAGGTAAGATGAAAATATTGGACCAATAAACCTGAATTGCATGGAGGACAGATTTAACCAATTGGAGACGGCCAGCAAATGATAGAAACCGTTGAGTCCAAGATTGAACTCTCTTGGTGATGGAGTTCACCAAAGAGACACAATCGGCTTTCCCAAGTCTAGTTGGTACCACGTGTACTCCAAGATATCGAAAAGGTAAGGATCCCACCCTAAAGTTCAAAAAACCAATGATGTCTTGTGAAGAATTAGAGTTACCTGAAATATATACCTCACTCTTAGAGGAGTTTGGGAAAAGGCCCGACCACTCCGAGAATGTGTCAATTGCAAACTTCAAGCAAGAGACCGAAGCCATATCAGCTTGGCAAAATAGCAAGACATCATCAGCAAAGAAGAGATGGGTCAACTTCGTGGATTTACATCGCCAATAGTAGTTAAACTGAGGACATGCAGTTGTAGTGGATATAAGCCTAGAGAATACTTCCATGACCAAAGTAAATAAATATGGAGAGAGGGGATCGCCTTGTCTTAGTCCTCTTGAACTTGAGAAGAAACCATGCAACTCACCATTGATTGATATAGAAAATTTTGGGGTTTGGACACTTACCATCATCAATTTAATGAATTGCATCGGGAAACC
Organism: Melaleuca alternifolia; assembly: GCA_019926035.1. NCBI lineage: Eukaryota > Viridiplantae > Streptophyta > Magnoliopsida > Myrtales > Myrtaceae > Melaleuca > Melaleuca alternifolia. Next base: position 6,944 of record JAGKPW010002573.1, on the reverse strand, counting down.
GAAACCAATGAGGGTCGCCTCTAGGAAGGCCCAATCCACTGTATCGTAAGCTTTCTTGAAGTCGACCTTGATCGCACACTTTGGAGAGTACGTGTCATGATGGAAGCCCGCAAAGAGTTCTTGGGCCAGCAAGATGTTATCTGATATTTTCCTCCCTTTTACAAAAGCCGCTTGAGACACGTCAATGAGAGAGGGCAGTACCTTCGCAAGCCGATTCGCCAAGATTTTGGAGATACATTTGTAAATGGTGTTGCAGCAAGCGATAGGCCTGAAATCACTTACTGAGGAGGCATTAGAGCACTTGGGAATTAATGCAATAATAGTGGTATTGAGTTGGCGTAGCAAGTTTCCAGAGTGAAGGAAATCTAAAATAGCGGAGGTAACTAACTCACCAACAACATCCCAAGATCTCTTAAAAAAATCAGCATTGAATCCGTCCGGTCCCGGGGCCTTCCCAGAGGTCGAGGAGAATAAAGTGGCACGTACTTCTTGTTCCGTGTAAGGAGAAGTAAGAATACTCAACTGAGAAGTGTTTAACTTACTTCTTAAATGGACGGCAACATTCTGTGCCGAGGGACGGGGCGACATATGAGGAGGGCTCTCCAAGAGATGTTTATAATAACTCACAAATGCCTCAACAACTTGAGTCGCCGAAGAAGTCTGAGAGCCAGACTCATCAATAATTGATAAAATTCTGTTGTTGAGCTGCCTCCTCTTCACAGAATAATGAAAGAACTTAGTGTTACGGTCTCCCTCTTGAAGCCAGCGGATTCTGGATTTCTGCTTGTAGAAAAGTTCCTCCTGGAGGCGTAGGCTATAAAATAAATCACCAGCAGTCTTCTCCTCTAGCGCAAGTAGGGAGTTGGTCGGATCTTGCATAAGATTGTCTTGAATAGACTTCAGGCTTTGTCTAGCTAGCAAGGTTCGTCAAGAAATATCAGAATAGGACTGTCGGTTGAACACTTTAAGCTTAGCTTTTAATAGTTTCAGTTTGGTGCATAGCTGGAACATCGGTGATCCTCTAACATCAAGCTCCCAAATCTGAGATACCAAAGGCAAGAACCCAGGATCTAACATCCAGAAGTTGTAGAATTTAAAAGGTTTTCCGACCTGGATTGAAGGCAAAACTCTCACCACCATGGGTGTATGATCCGAGATGCCAGGTGATAGAAAAGTTGCTTCCGAGTAACTGAAATCCATAGCCCATTTGGGGTTAACAAGAACTCTATCTATTTTCCTCTGTATGCGATTGGGACCTTCATAGGAAGCCCGAGTGAATCTCCTCCCGATATACCTGAGATCGTCTAGTTCAGCCTCCAACAAGGAAGAGTGGAACTCATCAAAAGACGGTGGCCAAGCTAGAGTTCCCCCTTCACGATCGGATGGGAATCGAATGGCATTGAAGTCACCAAGTACAACCCATGGTGTGTCCAGAAAAGAATTCTTTCTCGAGGTCAAATCAGTCCATAGCAAGCGCCTATCCACAAAGGTATGGCCAGCATATACAAAAGAGATGGCAAAAAACGTAGTCGAGTCAACAAGGTGAATGAACCCATGCATAGCTTGCAGCGAAGAAGCTGTGAGATCAAAGCATACATGCTGCGGATCCCAACCGATCCATATGCGCCCAAGGTCAGAATAATCGTAATTTGATTTCCAAGTCCAGCCCGGAATCAAGTTTGAAGAGATTTCACCAAAATTTCCGGGGTTGACCTTGGTTTCCAATATACCAATGCAAAGAAGGTTATTAGACCGTACAAGAAACCTGACTTCCGCTTGTTTAACAGGATCACATAGACCCCTGATATTCCAAGCACCCAAAATCATATTTACAAGTTGCTAGGAGGAGAGGGACTTACCTCCTTTTGGCACTGCGACCTTTCTTCTTGGCTGTGGATTTTTTCAGCACCTCCACAGAAGGAGGGGAACAAGCAACAATATGAGTACTCACAGCTTCAGGGGGGTTTTCATCATTGTGGAGTGCTTTCCCACTCCTCAATAGTGCACCAACTACAGAATTTAGCTTAGGTTGAAAAAATTCGTGAGAGGAGTCTGTGAAGGAGGTATCATCACAACTATCGGGTAATGAACTCAGCACCTTGGAAGCCTCAGCTGAGTCCTCATTGGATACGCAAGGAGAAGGAATGGATGCAGGGCAGCTCGCAGGGTGTACATCAATTCGTTGGGTCTCATTGTGAGAGGAGACAGAATGGTTCGAGCTAGGTGTCGTGGGGATCAAAGGATTAGCCCTTTGCTCTGAAGGTAACAACTCAGCAGAGGCTGCCTTCTTCTTGTTATGCTTGGAGTGGACCGTAGTCCAATCAGTTTGTGACTTAGCCGTGTCACCCATTGGAGTTGGAGTTGCCTGGGCATTAATTGGGGCTGTATGTTCCTCCCGAGAAGCCGAGACATCCTCCGGAGTTGTCGACTTCAATTCAGGACATCTATGTCCGAAAGTTTCACATTTAGGGCAAAGGAGTGGTTTCCATTCATACTCTGCAGTAACTATAATCTCCTCTTCATCCTGAAAGACTGAAATCGAGTCATAGATGGGATTTTTTGCACTAATCTCCACACAAACACGTGCAAAAGAAATGACTCTCCTATGTTGTGTATGTTGATCAACATAGAGGGGCTTGCCAAGTGTGCTAGCAATAGCACTAATACCCTTCGAGGACCAAGCAGAATAAGGTAGGTTCCTGAGCTTAACCCATACCGGGACTTTATTATGTCTTTCTTTTTTTAGCACTAGCATCGGATGCCATTGTTGAAGAACTAGAGGGATCCTTGCCACCGTGATGGGTCCTCTCTCCAAGATTTTCCTACGGAATTCCGCATCAGGGATGTGAAAAAAGAAGAAGCCATCATCGTTGGCCTTCATATCTACCAAGAAATTTCCCCACAAATGTTTTAGCGCAGCTTCAATCAGCTTAAATGGTAGTTTCTTCCCAACGAGATAACCCACCACTGATTCGTGCCACACCCTATCCGTGGCTTGAAGGATCTCCTCGGAAATATGCACACATGGTTTACCGTTATTAAAAGAAGGGGGTATAAAGGACAGATCATACCCTATAGCAGCAGTAGCCCGAGCCACATTAGCCCAGGACTTTTGTTGGGGGATCTTAGTCTTATCCCGAACACCATCAGCAGCACCCAGTGCAGCCAAGGGCTGTGAAGGAGGCCCTTTGGAACCTAGCCCTGTAGAATCGTTCCTGAATTTACTTCTAGAACGACCACGACTCTGAGATCTCGACTTACGTCTTATAGCACCATCACCAGCCAATTTAGAGAGAGAAAACCGTTGTGGCTGAGGTTGAAGCACGCCTTTTCCTCTAACCAGATTCGATAGGGCAGAGGAAGCACCCAGACAAGCCTGATCAATTGCGGAAGCTGATGGAGGGGCTGAGAATTCTGTAGAAGGAGGCAACACTTCCACTCTCTTGGCTAATCTGCTTTTACTCCTAGCCTTCCTCCCTCTCACCGCAGGGGAACCAACATGAGTGGACACAACAATTTCAGGGTTAGGGCCCCCATCCCCCTCGTTAGGAGGGGGTGCCAAAGTTAGAGACTGCATCTCAATGGCCTCGGGTTTGTCCATCAAGTTACAATACAACGAGCTAGCCGCATATGAAATCAGAATTCCAGAGGCAAAGAAGTCAAGAATTTAGAGAAACCAGGATAATTACCAGCCCTGCAAGGAACACTAAATGATGCACAAGCTGATCGATTAATGAGCAGTAGTCAGAAACGAGACTTTCAATCCAGTGACAAGTTCCACGAACAGTGGGACACATCCCAAAGGCCAGCACTAAAGGATAGATCATGAGGACTGAATATCAAAGTTCTAGCAGAACAGTGTATGAAGATCTTCAATGAACAATACATATAATCCAGAAACCCAGAAACTGAACATCCTCCAAGCTACCCAAGGAAGGGATTCAAGTAAAGTGAGCCAACATTGGAGTCATAAGCAACCGAATAACCAGCAGAACCACCACTCACACCATCAAATAATTCGTCCTCATGGAGAGAGCAACTTCAATGTACAGTACCCAATAAACCCAAAACGCAAGATAGCCTCTCAAATCAATAGGAAGAGAGAAGAAATACCCGAGTCAACCCAAGGCGAAACGTGCACAGCTTATGGGTGTGCAGCAAACATTCTCAAATTTGGACAGTTCGAGCAGTCCAAAGTCCATCCCAAAACCCTAGTTAAGATCAGCAAACAGACGTAGATTAGGATGTTTTGGGAGTAAATCAGAGAGGGGGGAGGGACAATGGATGAATATCTTCCATCATGAGAAGCTTCCAACAAGACCAGCAATCACTAGGGCCAAGAATCACCAGGCAGCGCACCCCATGAACAGTACCACGAGAGAGAGCATTTCGGTGAACAGTACCCGCGAGAGGAACAAATGGCTCTCGGTCCAATCTATAGAGTTCGTCTCCTCATTGTTCAAAGTAAGGGAGTTCGCCTCCTCTCAGTCCGATCTAAGGAGTTCGTCTCCTCTTTGTCCATTCTAAGGGAGTTCGGCTCCTCTTGGTCCAATCTATGGAGTTCGTCTCCTCTATCTCCAAACTAAGGGAATTCGCCTCCTCTTCTTCCAATCTATGGAGTTCGTCTCCTCTTTGTCCAATCTATGGGAGTACGGCTCCTCTTGGTCCAACCTATGGAGTTCGTCTCCTCTTTGTCCAAACTAAGGCAGTTCGCCTCCTCTTACTTCATTCAAAGGAGTTCGTCTCCTCTTTGTCCAATCTATGGGAGTTCGCCTCCTCTTACTCCAATCTAAGGGGTTAGTCTCCTCTTTGCCCAATCTAAGGGAGTTCTGCTCCTCTTTGTCCAATCTATGGAGTTCGTCTCATCATTGTCCAAAGTAAGGGATTTCGCCTCCTCTTGAACCAATCTAAGAAGTTCGTCTCCTCTTTGATCAATCTAAGGGAGTTCGGCTCCTCTTGGTCCAATCTATGGAGCTCGTCTCCTCTTTGTCCAAACTAAGGGAGTTCGCCTTCTCTTACTCCAGTCTGAGGAGTTAGTCACCTCATTGTCCAATCTAATGGAGTTCGACTCCTCTTGGTCCAATCTATGGAGTTCGCCTCCTCTTTGTCGAAACTAAGGGAGTTCGCCTCCTCTTACTCCAATTTAAGGAGTTCGTCTCTTCTTTGTCCAATCTAAGGGAGTTCGGATCCTCTTGGTCCAATCTATGGAGTTCGTGTCTTCTTTGTCCAATCTCTGGAGTTCGTCTCCTCTTTGTGCTATCTAAGGGAGTTCAGCTGCTATTGGTCCAATCTATGGAGTTCGTCCCCTCTTTTGTCCAAACTAAGGGATTTCACCTCCTCTTACTCCAATATAAGGGGTTCGTCTCCTCTTTGTCCAATCTAAAGGAGTTCGGCTCCTCTTACTTCAATCTAAGGAGTTCGTCTCCTCTTTGTCCAATCTAAGGGAGTTCGGCTCCTCTTGGTCCAATCTATGGAGTTCGTCTCGTCTTTCTCCAATCTGTAGAGTTCGTCTCCTCAGTGTCCAAAGTAAGGGAGTTCGCCTCTTCTTACTCCAATCTAAGGGGTTAGTCTCCTCTTTGTCCAATCTAAGGGAGTTCGGCTCCTCTTTGTCCAATCTATGGAGTTCGTCTCCTCATTGTCCAAAGTAAGGGAGTTCGCCTCCTCTTACTCCAATCTAAGCAGTTCGTCTCCTCTTTGTCCAATCTAAGTGAGTTCGGCTCCTCTTGGTCCAATCTATGGAGTTCGTCTCTTCTTTGTCCAATCTCTGGAGTTCGTCTCCTCTTTGTCCAAAGTAAGGGAGTTCGCCACCTCTTAGTCCAATCTAAGGAGTTCGTCTGCTCTTTGTCCTATCTAAGGGAGTTCGGCTCCTCTTGGTCCAATCTATGGAGTTCGTCTCCCCTTGGTCCAATCTGTGGAGTTCGTCTCCTCTTTGTCCAATCTAAGTGAGTTCGTCTCCTCTTGGTCCAATCAAAGGAGTTCGTCTACTCTTTGTCCAATATAAGGGAGTTCGTCTCCTCTTGGTCCAATCTAAGGAGTTCGTCTCCTCTTAGGCCAATCTAAGGAGTTCGTCTCCTCTTTGTCCAATCTAAGTGAGTTCGTCTCCTCTTTGTCCAATAGAGGAGGTCTCTCTCATTGTCAAAGTAAGGGAGTTAGCCTCATATTACTCCCACATCTATGGAGTTGTCTCTCTTTTCCTACTAAGGGTAGTCGGTCCTCTTGTCCAATCTATAGCTCTAGAGTTCGTCTCTCATTGTTCGAAGTAAGGGAGTCGCCTCCTCTCAGACGATTAAGGAGTTGCTCTTCTTTGTCCATTCGACGGAGTTCGCCACCTTTAGTCCAATCTAAGGAGTTGGTCTCCTCTTTGTCCCATCTAAGGGAGTTCGGCTCCTCTTGGTCCAATCTATGGAGTTCGTCTCCTCTTTCTCCAAACTAAGGGAATTCGCCTCCTCTTCTTCCAATCTATGGAGTTCGTCTCCTCTTTGTCCAATCTATGGGAGTTCGGCTCCTCTTGGTCCAACCTATGGAGTTCGTCTCCTCTTTGTCCAAACTAAGGCACTTCGCCTCCTCTTACTTCATTCTATGGAGTTCGTCTCCTCTTTGTCTAATCTATGGGAGTTCGCCTCCTCTTACTCCAATCTAAGGGGTTAGTCTCCTCTTTGCCCAATCGAAGGGAGTTCTGCTCCTCTTTGTCCAATCTATGGAGTTCGTCTCATCATTGTCCAAATTAAGGGAGTTCGCCTCCTCTTGAATCAATCTAAGAAGTTCGTCTCCTCTTTGTCCAATCTAAGGGAGTTCGGCTCCTATTGGTCCAATCTATGGAGCTCGTCTCCTCTTTGTCCAAACTAAGGGAGTTCGCCTTCTCTTACTCCAATCTGAGGAGTTAGTCACCTCTTTGTCCAATCTAATGGAGTTCGACTCCTCTTGGTCCAATCTATGGAGTTCGT